>WSZQ02074544.1:0-116704 GCA_019419845.2 Weissflogia rhopalogaster
ATATATAATCTCCTGATTTTGGTTTCTTCTTTATCGTTTGCAATTACTTGTTTTGTTGTTATATAGAGTTTATCTTACGGCCTATAGTCTTCATTACTGTAGTAATACGATTTACTCTACGACTTTGAGTACCTTTCCAATGGCAATAGTCTTATCTGAAAAGATCACACAAAATAAGTTTTGATTAATAATTTTACTTATAATATATATATATATATATTTTAAATTTTATATGAAAAATTTAAAAAAAATGTATTGAATGACTTGAATCCAGTACCCTTAGATCATTTGCCGGACACTGTACCAACTACACAACAAAGATAACAAGGCGGCATGTCGCTGCTTAGACAAAAAAAAGTAGTAACGATGGAAAACAGCGAAGCCCAGTAAAAATAAATCTTACGTAAAACCTTGGTGAGAAAAATTGAAAATAAAGAACTAGTTTTAGATTCTCCAAAAATGAAAAGAGAAATCTTCAACGAGACTTGAACCCAGGAAACTAGGCAGCTCATCGCCGTTTAAACACAGAATTTTTTTTTTGAAGACACTTTGATTTTTGACAAACGATGGAAAACAGCGAAAAATCACATTTCCTATTAAAAATAAATGTAAAGTAAAATTTTAGGAGGAAACTTGTGAATAAAGAACAAGTTTAGGTTTGACGAAAATGAAAAAAGAAAATCTTGAGCGAGACTTGGACCCATAACCCGTAGACCAACTACACAACGAAGGGAACAAAGCGGCGCGTCGCCGTTTAGACATTATAAACACAGAATTTTTTGAACTTTTATTCTTTGTCAACCGATGGAAAACTGCGAAAATCTCATATCCTATTAAAAATTAAAGTAACGTAAACTTGTATGAAGAAAATGTTGAATAAAGAACCGGTTTTGGCTTTAACAAAATAAAATAGATCAATAGGTGAACACACCACCAACTACATAAACGACTTGGCGTCGTGTCACTATTCTGACAAAATAAAGATTACTTTTGACAAAACTTTAACTTTTCATAAAGAAAAACAGTGACAAATCAGATTTCCTCATAGAAATTAATAAATACGTGAAGTTTAAAATAAAAGAACTTTGTTAAAGAAACTCCCTTTAAACGGTGGAAAACAGAAAATCACAGTAACAGCTTATACTAATAAATTATTTAAGTTTCTATAATAAAAAAAATAAATGAAAACTTCAGGAAATTTATATTTTTTTGCAAACGGCACAAAATACCAAAAAAATCTCACAAACAGGCAATTTTAGGATAAACATACTGAACACATCTTTTCATTCAAATCGGTGACGAGCAGGCAGTTAGTTCAGTCGCCTTTTTGAATGTTTGTTAGTCCTTACACTATGATTGTGTATAAAACCACACAATCGACTCTCGAAGGACGCGAAGTAGATGCAGACAAACGTCGCAAAGCCGCCAGAACGGCGACTTCAGACAAGACCACAAATATTCAATAATCTACCACATTTGTAACGCCTCCAAAAGTAGACAACACTTCTGGCTGCTGACTTGAATGTGGTGATTTATATACATTAATCAAACTAATTCATATGTTTTAATAAAAACTAATTCATATGTGTTAATAAAAACTAATTCATATGTATTAATAAAACCACATGCTCCCACAAATAAAGAACAAATACAACACGTAAGGTTATAACGCTACACAACAACGACATATACTTAAAATACATTAGTAAAAAAAGCGAATGCACTTACTTTCATCCCTTAGTGTGAATCGTCCCATTTGTGGGAATAGTTTGAACGATTCGAGGCAAACAACGCCGGCGCATTCTATCCTCATAATGGCTACCTGATCTTGCTTAACAAACCTAGGTCGTGATTTACTCTTGTCGCCGGTTTTCTTATCTACCAGACAAATTAAGGCCTGCGAAGAGGTAGTGCGGTAGCGTGTTTAGTATTTTTGTTCCGTCTCAATGCGGCGACGTGTTGAGACTTACTTTAACGGTGACTTCCTCGGCCGCACAGTGGATATGCATGACCGCACTGTAGCCGGCGCAGATGATTGACTTGTGCTCCAAGATAACGAGCTGCGCGTCGAAGATGCGGCCGGTGCGTATCGGATTGGCGGCGTCGCACAGCACGAATCCGGGCGAGACGTCCTCTTCCTCGACGCCCTTCACCTTGATCTTCACGTTCTCGCCGGACACCACTTGGCTGACCTCGTCGTCGTCCGACCACAACTGGTCCACTGTCACAGGTGTCTAATCAAAGAAAGTTGAAACATCAGAAACGCTCCCACAACCACATCGAAGATTACGCCAGAAAAATAAAGAATGAGATTGTTTGTCTGTTTCTAAGATTTAACAATAGCTGTAAAATCTTGAAAAAAAAAAAAACAGACTCGAAAACGTCTCGAAAGAGTTTGTTAACCAGCAAAACGCTGATTACACAACGCTCGGGATGTTTTCGGTTGATTTGCCACAAGTGTAACGCTTTTTAAGACTGTAAGGATCCTAAACCGCTGACTTCTTGTGGCTACTAAACATTTTAATGACAATAAATCAAAATTTTAGCTAATCAAATTCTTAAATACTAACTAGCAATACTAATAAAAAAAAACCAACAAACAAAAAAGAAACACAAGGCTCAATAAAAAAATGTTTATGATAAAGCTTTGATTTTTGTCGTTAACAAAACAAATGCATTTCTTCGGCTTGGCGTCTTCTGTTCAATGCAAAGAAAAGTTCTTACCCTGTTTGGCATAATCATTAGATTTGTGCCTTTTCTACATTCGCCTGCTTCCACTTTGCCCATTACTACCGTTCCCATGTCTTTGTATTTGTCGACGATGGGCATTATAAAAGGGCCGTCGACTATTCGATTGAGCGATGGAAGATCGTCGATGAAAGGTATGAACGCTGGTCCCCTGTACCATGGACAAATCTGGAATCGGATTAGTTGTAATAAAAATACCAGGAAAAAATAAACTCCTCTACGCGTGGGATGATGAAATTTGGGACTCGAACTTTTCCTTTCTGGAAATCGTTATTTTGTGTGTCAAAATCGATAAGAATAGATACTTCAGTCCGATATTTTCGATACTAGAAAGTATCGATGCTTTCAATTTTAAAAATCTACAATTCTTGCAATTTCCGATATTAAATGTAAGTTACTTATAATTTTTGATACAAAAATATCATAACTTTCAAAGTTTCGATACCAAAAAGCATCTGTTCTTTAAATTCTTTTTCCATGCCAAAAATATCGTTTCTTCCATAAATTCGTAACACAAAAATATCGATATTTCCAATTTTTGATACGACAATTATCGATATTTTGGATTTCGAAAATTAGATATAATTGCAATTTTCGATATTACCAATTGTCGATATAATAAAATATCACCACTTTCAAAATTTCGGTAATAAAAAGTATCAACACTTCCAAATTTCCTATAAAAAAAGTATCGATACTTACAAAATTTCGGTTCCAAATTATATCGATACATTCAATTTTCGATACCTAAAAATATCAATACTTCCAAATTTCTGAAATCTAGGCATATTGATACTTCCAATTTTCGGTAACAAAAGAGATGTATACTACCAAACTTGTGATGCCATAAAATACCGATAATTACAAATCTGAATACCTAAAAGTATCAATACTTTCAAAGTTTCGATATCACAAAAGTGATATTTCCGAAATTTTGCTACAAGAAAATATCGGTACTTCCTTAAAACATAAAAATATCGATATACTTATGAAATTTCAATACCTAGAAAATACTGATACCTCTGAGATCTGATACCCCGAAATTTGATAAGGTGTTTAAAAAACTAAACGGAATCAATTGAAAAACAAAACTTGCAAACCAAGAAACAAGCCGATATCGCTATTTCCATGCAATGAATCAGTTCTTCGATTATTTATGTTTCCGTGCATGAAATCAGTCACAAGGTAAAACGATTCGCACATTCATGCGAAAAAAATGCAGATAATGTTAGAGATAGTGGAAATCATGCATTAATTTCATTTCGACATTTAAACACGCATATGTTTAAATTGTGTAAAATGAGGGGAATGGAGTAATGTAGAAACAACGTCTCACCTTCTCATCGATTTGCTCCCGAAGGCCCTGACCGGTCTGGCCGGAGCACGGCAGGAAGCTGAGGTCCTTCGCCGGATTGAAGCCCAACTTCTTCAGGTAGGGCAGGATCTTGTCCTTGCACTCGTTGTAGCGCGCCACATCCCAGTTGACGGTCGGATCGTCCATCTTGTTCACCAGCACGACGAGATGCTTAACGCCGGCGGTCTTCGCCAGCATGGCGTGCTCCCGCGTTTGTCCGCCGCGATCGAAGCCGGTTTCGAACTCGCCCTTGCGCGCCGATATCACCAGGATGGCGAGGTCGGCCTGCGCCGCGCCGCTGATCATATTTGGCACGAAGCTTTTATGGCCTGGCGCGTCCAGGATGGTGAAGTGCTTCTTGTCCGTCTCGAAATAGGCACGGCCGACTTCCACCGTCTTGCCTTTGTCACGTTCTAAAAATTTCATATCAACAATTAGTCGTAAAGTTAAAAATCAACCAAAACTATTTATACATATCAACAATTTTTGATAAGATTAAACTACAGATTAATTCTACATTTTACGCATATATAAATGTATTTCAACATTTTATACATATTTTAAGCATTGACTAGAGAATTTTGTAATTATAAATTTTAAACATTTTTAAAACAATTAACGTATTCATTATCAAGTTTTAAACATTGATTATAAAATTTACACGAGATTTTCTACACATTTCTTGAAATCATCCAACAATTTGCCAACCACAATTAGTTTTATTTAAAACATCAAGTGGATTACAAACGTTTTTAAAATTCAAGTTTAAACATGCTAAAAATCAAGAATGTGCTTGAACGAGGACTTTGACCTTTAGTAATTTAAAACTAACGGTAGATTGCGTAACAAACCCGAAAAATGTGTTAGTCCTTACACTATGACTGAGCCGAATTTAAGCACAGTCGACTCTCGAAGGACGCGAAATTTTGCCAACCGACGCTCGACGTCTGACAGAACATCAAAAGACAAGCAGGTTGGCGAAGTTCAATAATTTACCACAATTGTAACGCTTTCAGAAAATGACAGTATTTCTGACTGCTGACTTATTGTGGTTTTCCAGAACTTAAAATTGTAAGACGACTTTTAGACATTTTTTAAAACGTTTTAAAACTTTCGAATTTCATATTATACAAAGATGCTTCTTTGTTTAACGAGTTTTGAAAAATACAAAATTTTGACAATTTGACAGAACGTGATTTAAAGCTGATGTTCAGGAATGTAATTTTCTGGAAGAACAATAGTGGTTCTTCTAGAAAATGACAGTATTTCTGACTGTCGTGTGTGGTTTTCAAGAACTTGAAATTGAATTCTTTTGACATTTTTGAAAACGTTTTAATGCAACTTCTACAAAGATTCTTCTTTGTAAAATTTTGACAAACCAAACAAAATTTTAACAACCTTTTAATTATCAGAAAATATCATTTTCTTGAAGAACAATAGTGGTTCTTCCAGGAAATGACAGTATTTCTGACTTTTTGAGTATGTCAAACATTTTCAAAAGTTTAAAAGATTATTAATGTATACCCAGCAACTACTCTTCAAATTTCAACTCATGTAAAGTTTATAAAAGCATATAATACAAGTTTTTGGCAATTTTGTTTGGTCATTTTTTAGATTGATGATTTTTTGTTTAATTAAACTTCGACTAATTTTAATTAAGTTTATGTGAAACAGAAATTTACCTTCTTGATTAGTGTCCAATGCCCAAGATAAATACCATGATTCTCTACTCTTTTCGCGTGCCTCCCTTTCGTATTTTTCAAGTGTCCTTTTGTCGACCATGCCCGTGAGTGCCATGATCTGTCCACCGATTGTGGACTTGCCGGCGTCGACGTGGCCAATGAAGACGACGTTGACATGCTCCTTCTTGTTCTTGGACGCCTCCTCGGGTTTGATGGGTTTTTTCTTGACTGCCTTGGGCGCCTCCTCCGACGACGGTTCCTCCTCGTCGCCGTCGGGCGTGAGAATCGGGTCGTTCTCCTCGGCGACGTCCTCCCACGTGCCGCCGTCACCCGGGGATGCGTCGCCGTCGGCGGGCGGGATGGGCGGCGGTTCTTTCACGTCGACGCGCTCGGCGCTCTCTGTATTGGTGCCTGCACGAAGCGGAAGCCGCCACAGGAGGGGGTGGTTAAAGTAAAGAGTATTCATTGCAGATGTTTTCGCGTTGCATGCCATATGTCGACGTGTAAGTGTGTGCGTGTCGCGGCAACGCACAGCACGTGCGTTCACTTACTTACACATACAACTTACACACATATAAGCCGCCCCCGCATTCGAGGGTGGCATGTATGAATGTACGCTGGTAGGCAGGAATTGTTGTATGTGTTTGTAGGTTTTATGAGGTTTTTTTTGAAGTATTTTTATGAGTTGTATAAGCGTAAGTAGACTTACCGTTGAGGATGGGTGAATGCGTCGGCGAGTGGTCGGTGGCGGGCGTCGCTGCCGACGGCTGCGTGGGCGACGCCGCCGCTGCATCGTCGCCGCCGTCGTCATCGTCGTTCACGGCCGGCTGCGTGAACGAACCGAAGGAAGGCACGAATTCGACTGCATTCACGTTCAGCGTGGAGAATTTGGTGGAGAGGTCGGGCGCCTGCGACGTGGGCGAGCTGTTCGTGGACGTGGAGTCGGCCTGTGACTCCCAGCAGTCCGGCGCCGAGTTGGTGGACATCGTACGCAGGAGCACAACGTCGTCGCTCGCCGGGCTCGTCGTCGGAGAGCTGCTGCTGCTGCTGCTACTGCTGGCACACGCGCACCTGACGGCGGTTCTGCAACGTGCTACTGGTTGGCTGACGGAGTACGTGCGCGTCGTGTGTGCTCAGCTCGTGTGTGCGGCGTGGCGTCGTGGATGCAGACGCGCGCGCGGGCGATCAACGTATTTGCGCCAGCTCGCGGGCACTGCGCTCTCGCTCGACCTGTCCGCGTGCGTTGTCCGCCAGCACCGGAAGTCACCGATCGAAGCAAGATGTCAGACGTCAGCGCGACATGTCATCGCAATGCGCACAAGACCCACACGACGCAACGCGTACCAAGAACACTGCAACACGCTACCAATGCCACGGACGGGGCACAATCCACAAACGATTTCGGACGTTGCAGCGCTAACCCATTACCCGATACACGCTTGCTATACTTTAAATTTCTGCATACGTAGCCAAACACGTTGAATTTTCGTTGCTAATTTAGCCACTATTTCAATTTTATCACGTTCAAATAGGCGACGTCAACCGGAAATGACCACCTAGCGGTGGTTTGACGCAACTTACGAAGATTGCCGAACGAAAAACAAATGCATGCTCCTGGTTTTCAAATTGTTTCAACTTTCTTCTTCGGGAAAACATACTATTTCAACGAAATTGTTATGACTCACTGCGATAGCAACAAATAATCTATAAATAAAAACACTCTCACTACGATTAACGCACACACGACACAATACGACAACCGAAGCTTGATAAAACATTAAATTCATGCATACGTTGCCAAAAACTTTGAACTAATTTTGCCAAAATGCAATTCCAAACGTTTAAATAGACAAAATAAACGACGTCAATGCCACCCGGATATCTCCACGAATACACCCGACATCAGCCGAACGAAACAAATGCACACTCATGCGATTACATTTTTTAACACTCCCTTGCTTTTGTGTTTTATAAAGCATTGCTTCTTTACAACACAAAACACTGTAATTAAAAATATATTGAAGAATTAAGAGTAACTATACGGACTGTACCCCGTAACGGCAAAATGAGGAACTAAAATGTGAAATTCAAACTTTTTCTAAAATATTTCTCAATCTTCAAATCATATAAAGCACAAACTTGTATGGATATGTACATTTACGCTTAAATGTTTGGCATTTATTCAGAAATATACCATGTTAAAAATGTCTTTCCCGTTAAATATGTCAAATTTACGCGGGAAACGTAAATTCGAATATCCAACCGGAAGTTCTCTTCTTGAGGCTGTCATATATGTCATTCTACCACATTTATGAAATTTGAATCGTGGCGAGCATGAAGTCACGTCAAATGATTGGAAACTACCCGATTCTTTCCATAATAATAAATAACGCATAAAATGACGTATGTTAAACAATCATTTTACTCACAAAACGTAAACGAAACTAAAGAAAACATGATAATTTTGGATAAGTCGCTTAAACTGCGTTTATTTCGAATTAGCATTACAGGACTTCTTCTCCTCGCGTCGTGCACGTTTTTGTGCCTTCCATTCCATATCTTCGTAGTGTTCAGCAAACATAATCTTTAACGATGGGTATAATAATGGTAGTAATGGTAATTCATCAGCTGCCAACTAAAAAGAAAGAAAATTATTTAAAAAAAAAGTTACAAAAACTTGATTAGAAAAAATATTTAAATATTACTAAAGATATTTAAATATAATTAAAAATATTTAAATATGATTAAATAATATATAAAAAAACTCAGAATATACCGGGTGAGTTTTTTAACGTGAAAATTTTAAATATTTCGAGAAATATGCCCTCTACGAAAAAATTGTAGGTAATCAAAAAGTAACCATGGGAGAAAATATGATCGTGGTATACTCAACCCCCTAACTCCACCCCCAGTGGGTGGCGTGGGGATAACTTTTAAATTTTAAATGGATACCTCTATTTTTTAATGCAGATTCGAATTGTACGTCTAAAAGTACGTAAGAAGTTTTAACGTTAAAAAAACTCACCCGGTATACAGTCTATGAGTTATATATTTTTTAAAATAAGATTACCATCATATTGTCGAACGCAATGCCAACATTATCCGCGAAATTCTCATTGAATCGCGGCAGCTTTGCATAGCGCTGACTGAAATGTGTGAGCAAAATATTTTTCGCGTTCATCTTCTGTCCGACGCGAATCGCCTGTGATGTTGTGGAATGCATTTTCAGCAGAGCCTCACTCGCCAGTTCGTCCTCCATCGTCGCTTCGTGAATTAACAGATCTGAATCCATGCCTGCATGAAAATATTCGACATTTCATCTTATGTTTTCAAGAATACTTAAAAAAAAATATTAAGAAACCTACCTAGTTTAATGAGACTTTCACTAGGCATCGTATCACCGCTGTATGTGAGTTTAAAACCATTCATGTGCTTGAAAGCAACGCCGAATGCATTCGGACAGTGCCGCACCATACAGGTTTTAATATCTGCCATGTGTATGGCATCAAACACTTCGCTTCGTTCCGTTTCGCTGAGTGTTTCCGTTTTGTCTGTTAACTGTGGAGAAATTTTGGATCATCTTATAGCATATTGGGCTAATGTTGTTAATCACTTTATGATTTTGTGTATACTTATATTTTGTGCTTACTTATATGAAGTGTATTAGTTTCAGCAACAAAGTATAGGTCGCATTATGTTTATGAAAGATAATAAAACATTATTTTCCCATTACCAACATAATGGAAAAAAGAAAAACACTTGAAAAAAGTCATCTTTTGTTAGTTACAAAACTTAAAATTAATGTTATCAAACTAAACTATATTCAGTTTTTTTTAAAATATTTGTCAACGTTTTCATGTTCATTTATTTGTTTCCTTGGTTTATTTGATTATTAGAAGGCCATAGAAAAAGAACAGTTTACTAATATAAGGAGGGTTTACCGGTAAACCGGTATTTTCAATCAAATACGGAATGGGAAAAGTGTTAAACTCGTTGCAAGCAATTTCGAAAGCCTGGTTAATTGAAATTTCGCCTGGGGTCCAGGGTTCGAATCATGTTTGCACCGATTTTTTGTTTGTATCAACTTTTCTGAGTAACGCAGAGTCACCGGGACAATCTTATATTTTAAACATCTGGCATACAAATAAATACTGGCGTAAAATAGAAGTGTGAAAAAGTGTTTTACTCATAAAAAAAAAGATCCCGACTAAAACAACGAAAATTTCATGATTCCGGGAGGAGGCACGGACTATCCCTTGACAACGCCCATGATTCACCCATGCAAATTCCGTTATAGAAAAATAACTCATTCCGCACCAATGTCAGACCGATTCCGCGTAAAGCAGGCCGATTTACATTATAAAAGTCATATAAACCAATGGACCTGAACATTTTTCCGTTGTAGGCAGAATTCCGTATAAATCAGGATCAGCATATGACAGGTGTCACTGTCATGGATTACATAGGCCCATTCTATGTAATCCATGTCCGTGGCGAGATATCATTTAACCGGGTTTTCCCTATGAGATTGAAAAACCCGGTTAAAAGGTTTCTCGTCTTCTACACATGGGATTCATATATCAAATGTCGCCGCTGTTTGATTGATATCAATATTTTCGAGACTTTTACTTTCTACTAAATGGGTTAATGTAATCTGGGCCCTCCCCATGTATACGAAAAATAGGAAAGCAGTTGCGATATCTCGGTTAATTGACCCTCCAATGCTTGTTAATTCGTGCCCTCTCCTTGTAAACGAAAAAAAAAGAACAAAAAATCTACGTACCAGATCACCATTCGCAACAAGCGTGTACTCCCGGCAAATATCCTCGAAGCATAAATCGTAGAACGTAAGCCAGCTCTGTATCTGTTTCGGTGCGAGGAGGTAAACAGGCTTTTCGGGCATGCCGAGGATACTCCGAGCGCGCCGCCGCCCTTGCAGGTATCCGATGAGGCCAATGTGGTGGTCAGCATGTAGGTGACTGATGTAGATCGCATCCGTATGCGCGAGCACGTGCAGTGCGTCCGACTCGCCGAAGAAGCGTATCACCTGACCATACGTGCCTTCGCCGCAGTCGATCAACACGTTGCGCTTAGCGTCCGTGAACTGCATAATCCCACTGGTGTTGCGCGTCTTGTTGGGAATACACGAACCGGTGCCGAGAAAAAGCACTTTCGGATAGGCGCGCACCTTCAGGCTGCGACACTTCTGTTGCAACTCAATGCGTAACTTCTGCACCTCGTCGCAGAAGCCGTCCAACGAGAACGTCTCGTCGATGTATTCGGATGGGACGAGCTTGATTTCGCTGGTGCTGTCGTGGCCGGTGCGTGGACGCAGGTGAAAGTTGAAGAACGTACCTGGTTGAATGAAGGAAGTATCTGCGGAGGACGCCATCGGATAATAGGATGATGAACTTTCACCCGCTTTGGAACCGTCTTCGTTTGACATCACTTCAACGTTTTTCTCCATAGATTTATAAGACGTCGACATCGATTCGTCATTGTCCTACGGATACCAAATATCGATATATTTTTTGAAAAATTGAAAGTTACCAGAGTATCATAAGAAAATATCGCTACTTTTAATATCAAACGTATCGGTATATGCCGTTTTTGAAAGTATCAATGTTTTTCGATATCGAAAGTAAAGCTATTTTTCGAAATTGATATCAGTGTATCGAATGAAAGTATCCATTTTTTTGATATTGAAAGTATCGAAACTTGGAAAATAATCATACCAAAGTAGGGGCTGAAAATATCGATACTCTTGATATCGAAAGTATCGATATGTTTTGATATTGAAAGTAACGACATTTTTCGATATCGAAAATTATGACATTTTTCGATATTGGAGTTAAGAATGAATGTATAGGTTTTTTTGAGATTGATAGTATCGAAACTTGGAACAGTTTGATACCAAAGTAGTTGATGGAAATATCGATACTTTTCGATTTCAAAACTATGTATAATTTTCGATATTAGCAGTATCGGAGCAGTATATTGATAATTCCATGATCAATAGCGAAGTAGCAAATGAAAATACCGATACATATAATGAAAATATCGATAATTTTTGACATAAAAAGTATCGATTCATTATTGTCCCATAGATAGCAGAAAATCGAGTGAAGTAGCGACAGTTTTCGATCTTGAAAGTATTCAAACTTGTAAAATATTGATATCAAATGCATGGGATGAATATATCGATACTTTCCGATACTAATCAACTAAATTATCGATAAGTATCGAATATTTTCTCATTTCATCATTAACCTTGGCTTCATCCTTTGAGTCCACCTTCCTCGTCGGTGAAGACTGCCCACGATCATGCAATTTTTGACGCTCTGTTCCTCTATCGCCCAAAAGCGGAAAGAAATCCTTATTCAACAAATTCAATTTGTACTGAATACGATGGACGGCAATCGAACCCATACATGTATTCCCATCATTGATAAGAATGTGATGCGTGCTTGGAGAAAATGTATTTATCCACTCTTGATACCTGCCTCAATAAACCACCTATATTATTATAAATTAACGAAACCTATCTTATTGCTTCCCCTACCGAGGATGATTAATAATTGCCGATGGTGTGAAATGCACCACCAGATACGCAATATTATCCGGGTCCGCCGCAGATTGAGTGTGCTGATTTATCATCTTGCTTGAAGTCAGTGCATCCAAATAATCCTCGCTCGGAACGTCAACAACTGTAAAATACGTAATAAACACTTCGTCTAGACAGGAATCATATTCAGAAACTCACTAATAAAAATTGGACCAGGTTCCTCTGGCTCACAAACCTGCTCTGGAGTGACAATAGTGCCATCTGGAAGCGTGACACTCTTGCCGTTCTTTAAATCACCGAGTTTGGGACCTGCAGGTACATTCAGCTGTACGCATTTGTTCAGATTCAACGAACCAGGGCGTGCTTTCAGCCGACAGAGGTATGTCATGACCGTACCTCGTTTCTTTTGTTCGAGTAGCATCTTTTTCATTGATTCGGTGATTACATCTTTTTCAATAACACGTTTTCCACTACCTAAACGAATACAAATCATGGAGGAATCAGTATTTGTTTTGTATTTTTTGTTACACTGAATAAGGTATAATGTAAGTCAGGTATAATGGATAAGGAAAAGGATATAACCTGCACAGGAGTAGGATCGTCGTCGCTTCTTACTTTCATGTGCGTAATAATCGGTTTCATCTTCAGATGGAGATGATGTGTGTGATTGGACTGTACAACTTGAAGAACGCCGTCGTTTTCGTGAAGTTCGTGTTGTCGTTCCAACACTCATCTGGTCAGATGGACAGAAAAACATATTTTATAGCTATTGATTTTTTTCGAATTAATAATAAGGGTTTTAATGTTTCACCACTATTGATATTTTTTGGTATTAGTACAAGTGATGAAACAAAAAAGTATCGAAACCTAAAATTGTCGATACGTCTGGATATTGAAATATGAACGTATCGAAATATATGTTATCGGCAGTATCGGAACTTGAAGTTATCGATATCAAAGTATCAAATGAAAATATCAACACATACAATGAAAATTTCGATAATTTTCTGATACATAAGGTATCGATTCGTCATGGTCTTATAGATTTCGAGTATTGAATGAAGGTATCAATTTTCTCTGACATAAAAAGTATCGATACTTTTAGGTATCGAACATATGAAAACTTCTGATATTTATCGACAACTAAATTATCGATAAGATTAATGATAAGGGGTTTTAATGTTTCTAAAGTATCGATATTTTCTGGTATTAATACATGAAAGTATCGAAACATAAGTATCCAAATACAAAAGTATCGGAGCCTTAAATTATCGATACATTTTGATATTGAAACATGAACGTCTCGAAATATCAAAGTAGCAGAATATAAAAGTAACAATATCGAAGATAATATTTTGTATCGGAACATGAAAGTATCGAAGCATAAAAGTAGCGATAATTTTTACTTTCGGAATCGATCATTTTTTATATAAGCCCATGAAAGTATTGGAACAAAGGTATCGGAAGACAAATTTATCGATATTATTTTGTATTGAAACATTAAAGTATCGAAATATAAAAGTAGTAGAACATAAAAGTATCGATAGTATACGATATTGGTATTGGAACACCGAAGTATCGATACTAAATTATCAGAGGATAAAATTATCGACGTCAAACTATCGATAATTTTAGGTACCGGTACATGAAATTATCAGATCATAAAATTATCGACGATAAAAGTATCGATACTAAAGTATTATGAGATCATAAAATTATCGACATCAAAATCTGTCGAAAGATAAAAATATCGATACTTTTTGGCATTGAAACTTAAAATTAACGGCATAAAAGTATCAGAATATAAAATTATCGTCACAAGGTTTCGACACTTTTTGGTATCGGAACAAGGAAGTATCGAAATATAAAAATATCGATAAAAATGTATCGAAATGCAAGAGTATCGAAACTTTTTAGTATTCGCTCATGAAAATATCGAAATTCAAAAGAATCGGAAGATATAATTAACGATTCTTATTGAATCGATAGGTATCGATATTTTTTCAATATTCCTAATAAATGATCTGATTTCTGATGAGATTACCGTGGCAATGCTTGATCCGGCTTGTGTTACCTTATCCATTTCTGAAGACACATCCAAGTCAGTAGCTCCTTCTAAAGAGCGTGTCAGTGGAACGTATGTTACAGTCATCACATTGTCTTCAAACGCTGTACCATCCAAACACTCCGCCATTTTCACACGCATATTCTTCATGACTACAAATTTCTTTGTAGCTCGAAATAATTCCACCTACAATCCCACAGATTTATGAAGTTAATTAATTATCAAAAATTTCTCTAAATTAAAGTGTGTGGTAAAGATGTCAACTTAGCAAGTATGGAATTCGAAATATCGAAATTCAAGTATCGATATTTTTTGGTATCGATACTTTCGAAACCCAAGTATCGAAGATAAGTATCGGTACTTATTGGTATCAAAAATACACATTGGCGCCATCTGTTAATGTATTTTCAAATTGTTTCTTACTCGTTACAGTTATCTTCCAGTATATTATCGTATTATCGTCCCAATGTTTCTGATGTTACTTCATGAGAGTTACATTTGAGAATGAAAATATTGCGGTAATTCCAAGGTAATAAAAATAATAATTTTAAAATTACTAATTGAGTAAATTAAGGAAAGTCTCTAAACTTGTAATTTATCAACGTTCAATACTTTGATTGCGACGAATTGATAAAATCAGAAAGTATAGGGAATATAACTTTGTTCAAAATGAATATTTCTTTGAATGCGTAATAAACTATTTTGGATTATAGCATTAAAATCATAATTTGGGTATTAATTACCAAATGTTTCAAGATTATCTCGTGCATTACGTTTAACTAATTTTGCTTAATCATCGCTGCCGCTCTTGACATTTACTAAAGCAAAACGTATTCAATTGTATTAAATCTGAAAAGGATCACACATTCCTCACAATTCGCTGACTTCAATAACTCAAAATAGTCGTCGTCTGTGTTCATGTTAAGTGTGATTAAAACACTTGGTTATTTGTTACTTTTAACGTGTGAATCGTACGTTCAAGTTCTTGCTGCATACGCTTGCAAAATGAAAACTGAAAGGATTCTCACACATCAATTCGATACTATCGATAAGTATCGAAAATTAAAGTGTCGATAAAAGTCGACAAGTATCGACACGTGGTTTCGATACTTATCGATACCGATACTTTTTTGACATTCTTAGTGTGTGGAAGCATTTGGCGGATGATTTTGTGGTTATATTAAGTAAAATAAAAGATTTACGAATACCATCATAATTGGTGGGTGCGATTAACAGATGGTCTCAGTGTAGGGGCATGTCAAAAAGTATCAAAAATGACTAATTCGATACTATCGATAAGTATCGAAAATTTAAGTGTCGATAAGTATCAACACGTGGTTTCAATAGTTATCGATACCGATACTTTTTTGACATTCTTAACGTGTGGAAGCATTTGGCGGATGATTTTATGGTTATATTAAGTAATATAAAAGATTTACGAATACCATCATAATTGGTGGGTGCGATTAACAGATGGCCTCAGTGTAGGGGCATGTCAAAAAGTATCAAAAATGGTTAATTTGATACTATCGATAAGTATCGAAAATTTAAGTGTCGACAAGTATGAACACGTGGTATCGATACTTACCGATACCGATACTTTTTTTTGACATTCCTAGCGTGTGGAAGCATTTGGTGGATGATTTTGTGGTTATATTAAGTAAAATAGAAGACTTACTAATCCTGCAGGTCCATGCAGTGTAATCTCCGGTACACCAACATCCTGAATGGTTAAAGCAGTCCCTGGTAAACCACCCATATTCTGCCAACTCGCCTGTGTGATGAAAATATGCTCCAATTTGGCCAACTTGGCTTTATGCTCATGTGCAAGCCGTTGTGTGCCTTCCCCGCAGTTAAACAGATACCTGGTTACCGAAATATCGAAGTAAATCAATTAATTTACTACGTTTTAATCTAAGTGAAAAATTGTATACATACCTAGACTGATCGGTGAAGATGTACAGGCTTCTGGGGGCACCCTCAGCACCGGTGCCCAGCACCTGCAGAGTGACTCGTGCCGGCACATACTTGGAGTTGCGATCCTTGATTTTCTGCCGTTGTCGCTGCGCCTCGGCAATGTGCGTCGGACTTTTCGGCATGTTTGCAGGATCCCGTGGATGCCAATGATACGATTGTAGGTTATATGCGAGCGAATGTATGGAGCGGCAGGTTGGAAGGACACTGGTTAATCTGCGGGCAGCAGGTCGTGACAAGTACATCGGTCCGGTGTAATTGGACGCACTTACGATACATGTAGAATGATTGACGGTGGAAACAGGAGGAAAAGGTGATGAAACTTTTTGAAATGAGCACGACAAATTTGAGTACGCAACGAATGATGATGAACTGCTGGTAGATGTCGCTGCATGTATTGTTTTCGTCTTTCGGAATGTCCGGCAAATTTCGGAAATACATTTAAATTTTGTCGGTTGAGAAAAGATAACTGCTAAAATTCTATCAAATTTGGAATTCATGTGAAAGCTAGGATATGACTACGGTTTTTAGTTAGTTTAAGCAATTTTGCGCACGAATTTAGTAAGATTTGCGCAATAAAGTTTGGCTAGATTGGAAATCTGGTTGAATGTTATACATAGTTTTTTTTTATATTTGCCCACTTTCTAATCTGCATGTTACAGATGCCCACCTTTGTACGGATCGATTCCTCATTAAATATAGTTTGTTTTGATATGCCCATTTACGCCTAAATGTTGGGTAATTATTGAGATATGTATCGTGTAAAAAACGTCTTTTCCGTAAATGTCGAGGTTTAGGTTTTTCATTTTTTTTTGTTATTTCCCGTATAGCTAGGATTAAAAATTATACACCAATCAATTCACCATGAAAATATCTTCAAACTCCTGGGACACGAGTGGGCCCTTCTTTTAGGAGGTCGGCCTGTTGGTCTGGTTCTGTTAGGATGCTGTTCCTTGACCCATTGTGCGATGCGCGTCACGTCAATCCTTTACACATGAGCGTTCCATTGTCTTCGACGCTCTCTCATTCATCTCACCAAGTTTGAATCTTCAAGTCTTCTCTGATGGATATGCTTGTAATTCGATCCTTTAAGGTGACATTTCCGCTTGCACGTAGTGTGCGCATCTCTGTTGTTCTTGCCATTTGTTTGGTCACTAGTCACTAGTTTGGTCACTCAAATTCTCTGTAAACTTTAACTTGGGACCAACAGACCAAGCGACGTTTGGTATCGGGACATAAAACTATCGACATAAAAGTATCGATATATAAATATCGACACTTTGGCCACGGAACATGAAAATATCAAAACATGGAAATATTAACAGTTTTTGGTACAAAGCCGTGAAAGTATCCATGTCTAAGAATCGATACTTTTTGGTACAGAAACGTAAAAGTATCAATAGCAAAGTTACGAATGAAAGTAGCGATAGATACGAGTTGGTATCAAAACGTATAACATATTTATACATTTTTATGAACATGAAATTCATTTAGAACACAATAGAACAAAATGTATTCATGCTGGCAACGCTTTCGTTTATTTATAAATCGTAAAGAACTTTTATTCGCGGACATATCGCAATGGCATAGCGTCCGATCTTTGCTAACAGAATCGAATACAAAAATACGAATATATCAAACTTAATCTCTAATTACATCTAGAATAAGATTCTTTATAATCACAATGATCATGCACATGTGTAAATATTGCAATTTTGTTTCATAATCGAACAACGTAAATGTGTGTACACGTACATCTGCGCTTAAGTTTCGTTAGTTTTGTCGTATATAAAAATGAGCAAATCTATGATACAAATACATTTAATTACATGTTACATGTACGATTACATACATGTACGCGTGTTATCTACGACGCAAAGTTAGAAGTGATCGACTTTAACGGCCACACTGTTGGCGGCATGATTTGATGGCAGCAGTATGTTATCCCAATCGGTACAGATGTCTGTCTCGGAATCAGTCGCCTTCAGACTGATGCCGAGACTGGGCAGCGTGTTGGCATAGTGTGGAATGTGTAGAACGACCGGCTTGAGAAACTCGGTACCCTGGGGACCGCACATCACCAGGGGTGACAACATTGTTTCACCTAAAACAGTTTATGTTCAAATCAACTAAGCAAATCACCAACATGATTTATGTTAAAACTTAGGTAATAATATCTCCCATAAATTTCTATTACGCTATGTACACTGGCCGTTTGTGCCCACCACCACCACCACAATGTAGTCACTAATGGATATGTTCAGTATGAGACAGATAGATAGAGAGTAAGTAAGTAAGTAAAAAAGATGGATACCGTTTTCAAGGTCCAGCGGCGGCGAGTTCTCGCACAAGCGTGGATCGGAGATCACGAAGTAGATCTCCTGGTGGACGCCGTCTGGGATGGCGTCCGGGGGTATTTCGAGCGAGACGCCCCAGTAGTTGTTCACCAGTGTGGCGCCGCGCGCGTCCACCACGGCGCTGGTCACGTCGCGCTGATTGGCGCGCATGTAATCGACGCCGGCGGTGAGCGGCGGCGGTGGGGGTGGTAGAGGCGAGTGCTGTATGGCGTGCGGCGGCGGCAGCGGCGGCGTCTGCGTGTGCGGCGAGCACCGATTCCGATTGTAATCGTTGCGCACCTCGTTCTCGGGGATGCGGTCGCGCTTTTTGCTCGGCGAGTCGCGATACTTGCTCAGCAGCTTACGGAAGAACTTAGGCGTCGAGACGCCGTCGCTCTTCTGGTGCTTGAACGACTGCGCCTTCGCGACGCGGCGCGCCGCTTTTGTGTTAGTACTAGCCGAGAGTGTCGACGATGGACTGTTATCGTGCGCGTTATTTGCTAGATTAGGTTGCGATCCGTACAAAGCATTCGTGTCTTCCCCAACCCTTCAAAAACAGATAGAGAAATGAACAACAGTGTTTGGCTTACACGGTTCACACATACACGCACAGATTTATTCACTAGGGTCAAAGGAATGACTATTTGGAGATGGAGGTACCACCAAATATCCGGGGGTACCATCAAATATTGAGGGTATCACCAAATTCTGAGGGTACCACTAAATATGGGTGGTACCATTAAATATCGGAGGTCAACAAATCATGAGATGTACCACCAAATCATCGAAAGTATATCAACTATCTGGAATACCACCAAATATCGGAGGTACCACTAAAATCAGGGGTACTACCAAATACTGGAGGTGTTCGGCTCACTGTTCTTGGCCCACACGGCTCACACTTACGCACAGATTTACTCACAAGGAAGGAAGGGAAGCCTGTATGGCGAAAGAGGAACAAGTACTGGGGGTACTATCAAATACTGGGGATACCATCAATTATCGGAGGTACCACCAAATACCGGAGGTACCATTAAAATCAGGGGTACCACCAAATACCGGAGGTACCATTAAAATCAGAGGTACCACCAAATACCAGGGATACCACGAAAGGTGTTTGGCATACTGTTCTTGGCACACACGGCTCACATATACGCTCAGATTTACTAACATCAAATCCTGGTCCGTACCATCAAATATCGGAGGTACCACCAAATAATTGAAGATACCACTAAATATAGGGATACCATCAAATGTCGGGCGTCCAACGAAATCCCTCAGGTTTGGCACTCTAGGATATATTTGGAAGAGGGAAGACAAAACTACACCAAACACCTCAGGGGCAATGCTCCAAGAACTCTTTAAAGGGAAGGAACTACACTAAAAGCCTCAGGGATGATACTAAAGGAAAGGGTAGTGCATGATACGAAGACATACATGCAGGTGCTGAGCAGGATTTTGTATGCACGTAAAGCAAGCCAAGCAAGAGTACAACATGAAAACATGATGAAGTAAAACGAAACCAGTGTACAAACAAAGCAGTAACAAAAACACGGATAACAGAAATTCAATTTTGAAGACTTACCGTAAATTGTGATGCACTGGTTTGCGATAGAGCTCGAAGGCAGAGCCGCGTTGCTCCCGAGAGCCTTGCAAATCCACTATATTGTGTCGATCCGGTGAACGTGTATCCAATATATCACCCTGATGTATATCCATACCCATACCACCACCGTAGGACATGTCCTGCTGAGCGATTGGCGCAATTTCACTTCGACTCGCATATGAGATACTTGGATGACGGCGTTCATACGCTGGTGCCATATCATAATGACCATGAATGTTTGCGTTATATCGTACGGCAGTTTCTGTATGCCAACCAGCATTACTCTGCTGGCCTTGCGATTGTGGCATATTGTAATAGTAATTATGATTTGATGAGTTCATAGGAAGTCTTTGATCCTAAAACGAACAACTTCTATTACGAGGACTATCGACAAAAGATATTTACAACTTTCAACTATCGGTACTAGACAACTAAAGATACTTACAACCGGATTACTGTGACTTTTATTGTGCTGATAGTGCATTTGTTGCATGGGTGCTTCGTTAAAGTTGTTCGGGGAGTTCTTATACGGTGGCTTATAGTTCTTCGGCTTGGGTGGCGGTATCGGTTTGTACGTGTTGGGATTGGAATTACCATTCGTTCCATTTTCGGCAGCGAACTGTCCGTTCATGATAGGCGGCTGTCCCTGAGAGGGCGGTGCTAGTCCCTGATGTTGGCTCTTCATAGGGGATTGTTGTAGCGGCTGGTGGATACTTAAATGCGATTGAGAGAGATCCTGATGACTCGTGCGCGTATACTCCGGCGGACCATTATTGCGACTATTTACGGAAAAAATAATATACATGACAATGCACTTACTTACAGAATGTACTTGTCAGAGAATTCACTTCTTGGAGAATTCATATGTTTCGAGATTTCCGAAAATATTTACCTGTATTTTCCATAATCAGTCTTGGTTTCGATATGTTGCTTCTGTGGCATTGATTGTTTGGCTGGTGATCGATTATATCGATACATGTCATGTCGATCGGGCGTCCTATTCTGTGGGTCTAATGGGCCCACCTCCATTTCTCGCGAATTCCGAGGGCTATCAATACCCATACCATCGCCGTTCATATTCGGCTGCGTATATTTGAGATCCAATTTGGAACCAAGGCGATCATGTCGATGGTTGGGAGTACTACCGTCCCAACGATTGTATTTCGACGGACTACCCGGTACCCCGGAGTCGATTTTGCTCAGCGTGGTTTTGAGATCATCATGCGCGTTCGGTATAATTCGGTGCTTAGGATTGTTGAACGAATCGTAGCTGGATAGCGAGTCGGACTTGCTGTTCTGACTACGATCTAAAGAGCCCAGTTTTTGACCGAATGCATCTATGGGTTCCCCGTCCGGCGGTGCCTTCGTACCAAAGAGTCGTTCATGCGCAGACCGGCCATTCTGTTTGCTAGGCGTCGTTTGAACATTCGGAGGAGGTTTTACGGCGCGGTCCACACGTGGTGGAAGATCGGGTGCGCCGCCATAGATATTCTGACCATCTTTCAGAGTCGCTTCACTCATACTATGGCCTTTATAGTGCAGATTTGATGACTGCCGCTTATGCGCCACATTTTTGTTTGGATCATTGTAGTCCATTCCATGATGATGCTGCTTACCATCAAAACTCTGACTCGACGAATGGTTATACGCCATAATACCCGGAGGCTTGGTGTAGCTAGGTTCACTGGAATTGTTGTTAACATGATCGGACGAGTTAGGTGAGAGGAAGCTCTGCTCCTTTGTTGGGCTAGTCGGCGTTGGGGGATCCTGACCCGTCTGCCCATTGAAACCATATCGGGAATCGTATGTTGGCTACAAATTATGTTAAACATTTCAATACAAACGTTTCATGGAGTACCTTTATGAAGCGAATTAGTGGAGTTCAAGCATTGATAGCCGTCAATGAGCACCAAAAGAAATGAGAATGATACCTGGTATGGTGGTAGCACATCTGTGGTGCTGTTATCAGCCATTACCACGCTCGGATCGGAGCTGGCCTTCGTTAGTCTGCCGCCTCCACTTCCCGGCCCGTTGGTCACATGACTTGGCGACAATGGAGGGCCGGGACTGTGTTCCAGATCGCTCTCCGGCGAGCTGGCATATGATAATCGCAACGATGACATTGGGAAGAGGAAATCATCGGACAGACATTCTTCGGGCTATAATAAGCATATTTACACACATCGGTTACTAATGAGAATGATATATGGCTTGATTGAGATTAAGTACAAACAAGAGCATAACATAATACAAAACAAAAACGCATGCAACCAACAAAAAAAAAACTAATATCAAACCGCACACAAGTGAATAAAGGCAAATCAAATAAAAAATAGCATCGAGCAAAAAAAAAAGCAGTGCAAATTGTGTTGGTGTGGTGAAATCAAGTTCAAACATTGCCCAGGATTTCCTCCTGAATGGTGTAGGTCTGCTGCTTTTTCCGTACGTAGTTCGCGCTATCGCAATCATAATAAATCGGCTCGGGCGTGTTCCCTAAACCGGTGTTAATCGAATTAATGCACTCCTTCACATCTTTGAACTTGATGTTATTGTTGTTAGTCGTGTGAGGGGTGTTCGAGCAATCGTAATGAAACGCGTGCGTTGCTTTGCCACTCGAATAGAGAAGGCTACTTGCATATGACTGATTTTGCGATTGGTTGGGATGCAGCGATTGCTGATAGCTCGAGCAACTGTATATGCTACTTTGGCTCGGCGAGTGATAACAGTAGGAGCCGTTGTCGACATGATAGAATTTTGAACGGCCCTGGGGACTGTCGTACATGGAGAGCGGAGCTTTATGCCGCCGCTTGCTACCGGAATGTGCGGAACGATACTGGGAGGGTAGGGAGTAGGTTTTGTAGCGCGGATAGAGATACGACCCTTGAAGCTGTAAAGAAACAACAACCCGCATTATACCACCAGATAAACCCCACCGTCACCGCGACTAAGAGAGTTACAATAATACAGTTAATTATTATCGAAGGGACCGGCGACGCATAGCGACGACCCGTCCGGGTAGGTTGTCCACGTGTCTGTACCTTGCTCTCGCTCATCCAGAGCGCCCCACTCTGCTGTTTGTCGATGATCTCGCGCACTTTGCGGTACCACGTCTCTGTATTGTCGTTGAGTGCCACATTGGCACTGAAAATATGGCTCCAGACTTTGTCTAGTTTTTGGCATTGCTCTAAGAGCTTCTTGGAGCTCTTGTGAGCTGATCTGAAAGGTGCAAGAATGGTTAGAGACGTTGCCTAGAGTGTGGATAGAAAAAGCGTACTTTGGTAGTCCCTGGCGCAATTGTTTGATGACAATTTTCGTTTCCGCTTTGAAGAACACCACGATCGGATACAACTGCGCGTAATTTAAGCGCTCCACTGCGTTAGGCGTGATATCCAGGAGGGCGTGCTTCCCCGTTGAAATGACCTCGCGTATCGCCGACAACTTAATGATATTCGAGGACAACTTACTACCTTTTGAACCATCGTCCACAGTGCTATCGAGTTCTAAATGTGAAAAGTCGACTTTAGATCACGGCCAAACCCTTGGGAGCTAGCAGGAAAAGTTATACACAAACAAGTGGTTCTTACGTGGAGAGATAAACTTATCCGGAAAATCTTTAATGAGCTTATCGCGAGCGACGTCCGCAATGGGGCCGAATAAGATAACAGGACGTGTGAATCCAGGGTGTTTGAGTATGACCCGTTCGTACGCTGGGAATTTCGATACGGTGTCCGAAAATAAAATGTCATCCCAGTGCTCCTAAAAAAACGAAAAAATGTGCATTAAAATAAAAATAAATGTGTGGAGGGGAGACAAAACGTGGCGAATTGCCAGGCGGGTGTGCGTTTTGTCTTGCGTGAATATTACTAACACAAATTTCACATGGAAACGAAATGACGCATGCAAAACCGACCACAACGTACCTTGCCAAGGCTCTTGGAGCGCCGATTCGAGCTGCGTCTTCGTCGGAAAAAGCTTCCACGAGATTCATTTGCAGACATTTCTTTCTTGGTTGCGTTGAACTGGGCTGTAGCCAGTTCCTCAGCTCGTGCTTTGTTTGGAATGATACCCTTTTGCACCTCCTGATGGTTACGACCAATCCGGTATACTTGCCAGCAACCGACGACCCCGTTATAGAGGGTGTCAATCACATGGAAGATATCACCGCTTCGGAATGACATTTCACCCTTAGCGGGCGTGTCGTAATGGAAGTGGGTTTTGATATAGAAACTATCACCCTTTTGAGACGCGACGATATTGTCATACTCTTCTTTACAGTATTGTACGATCAATTCGATGCGGTCCTGCAGGCTGAGAAGGTACAGCACGGCCTCCTCTCGCGTCACTCCCGTCATATCCATGTCGTTCACCTTGAGAATCTTGTCGCCGGGTTGGAGGCCTTGCAACGATGCGGGACTGCCAGGTTGCACGGCGGTGACGAATATACCCACATAGTTACCGCCTGTAAGTCGAATGCCCACTGAGCCTTCTTTATGGAATGTGATGAATCGAGCGTCCGGACTGAAAACAGAAGAGTGTCGTCATATAGACAGTTAGCATGTTTTTGCAAATAAGAAGCAATAGCTTACATGGGTTGCTTTGATTTTTGTATAATAGGATCCTCTTCATACAACTGCCTCCGAGAACTATAGTAGTCTTCAGCCCTTGGCGGGGGTGGCCGTGGAGGTTCATCAACAGGTCCTTTACTTCTCCCATATATACTATTACGGTTTTCTGGAGTATGCTGTCCATGTTGGCTACTACTACCACCAACACTATGTGGGGGTGGCTCACCCCCGCGTCTACTTCTTGGCACTAGATTGCTCTTGTCCTCGGTAGACCCACTCGGCTCTACTTTATCATGATCGAATCCGTTCGTATTCAAATTAGGATTGCGCGTCGGTGGTTGCACATAGAGATTCTGATTGGAGTAACTCGTTCCGGACGTGAGGAAATCGTCCCCTTTGTAAAAGTTGTTAACAGCGCCCGTTGTACTCACGCTACTTTGAGCCTGGTGGGAAATATTGCTGGAGAGGTTACTGGGTGGAACAAAGTCCCTCGCGATCGATAGATGCAGTTTATCCTTGGTGCCATCGATAATCTTCTTCGCTTCCTTGAGTGACATGATGTCATTACACGTCGTATTGTTGATCTTTGTGATGAAGTCCCCCTCGCTGAGGAGTTGATTTGTGTTGATTAATTGCTCGCGGGCCTTGCTGGAGATTTCCTTGACGAATAACTTGCATCCGAGAACGATACCGAAGTCCTCTTTCTTCGAATTCTTCGTAAGGGTGACCTTAGGTGGACTCAGACCGAGTGCAGCAAGTGGGGCCGCCGTATAGGAGGCGCTTAAACTATGCTGGTGCTGATGATGGCTGGAACGTCGCTTGACAACCAGGACCACGGTGTCTCCTGAGTCCCGAAGTACCTGCACAGCGGTGGCATAGTCGACATTTTGGAGGGAGATTCCGTTGACGGAGATGATTCGATCGTTGACTCTGTGGAACAAACAATCACAGGGAATGAAATGAGATGAAGTATAAAGGGTAAATGGGTGAGTATGTGGGGAAGTAATTGGGATATAGGAATGAAAATGTGGAATGCGTGTGTGAAGCCGATCTTACTGTATAGAGTTGAAGTGTGGGGATTGGATGAATGCGAGGTATTGAAACGGGAGCAGACCTGGTTCCTGAAGAAGTGAGAGACTGGTGAAGAATGTGTGGATGTACTGTGCTAGCAGGGATGGGCAATGAGGAGGGAGCGGCCGTACGAATCGGTGGGCCTCTCCGAGTTGGCGGTCAGGCGACAGTGACAGAAAAGTAGAACATTGAAGGGCGTAGTAAGGGAGAGAGGATCCCGGATAGAAGAACAAATAAGGCAAAACCAGATCGTTCGCAGCTCCTACAATCCATCATACCAAAGGATTCAGGTGGTGGGGCGGAGGCCTGCATACATAGGGGATAGGGACCTTACTGCAAGTTAGAAAGCACTCCTGAAGAGAGCGTGTTGTGGATCAGAGAAGAAGGGGCGGAAGGTATGGATGGCGGTAGACTACACCCGATGTATATATTGTGTGTAAGAGAAAGCCAATAAAGGTTGCATATATATATGTGATGAATCGAGGGTTCGGACATTTATAACACCCTAGGTGCCTTGGGCCATCAATCTCGTCGACTTACTGTAGCATTCGTTCGGCAGGTCCGGAAGCTAGGACGTCGCTGACGGCAATGCTGGGATCACCGGAGGCGAAGTGTGGATTATCCCGACCGCCGGACACGGCGATCCCGAATCCGTAGCCCGGAACGCGTGTCACCGTGATCTGCTTGAACTCCCATCCTCGCTCCTGTAAGCAAATTAAATCAACATTACCACAAAATTCATCATTTATTGCTTTTACATTGGTAGTTTACAGGTGCACATAGTTTACAGAGTTACAACAGAGTTTCTCAATCTTTTTTTGTGACCTTGCCAAAATTCTTATGCTCCCCCCCCATCTAAGGGGATGATTCCCTCTGCCCGAACCTAAAGTATAGAGCACCTGTTTAGAATCGAGAGGGGGGCTCCCTGTCAGGGAGTTAAGGGTCCCCTATTTGAACCAGTCGTGTGTCGATATTGATAATTTTTTACATCCTTAGTCGAATTGCCCTGCTTAAGAACCAAATTGCCCCTTCTGTGGGCCTCGCAGTGGGAAATACTAGTTTACAAGCTCACAACACTCGATATCTTCCAGTATATGAATAATCAACTGGTTATTACAAACAATGTCCACATATTTGTGTGGTGACCACGCAACTATTTGTTTGTTAGATATCTACCTACGCGCGTCGCGGGACTGAATATCTTCATCGGTGTTAATACCTGCTTGCAAAGCAATTAAACACCTGTTGTCTAAAAGCCGAGCGTAAATTTAAAAATTACCGACCACAGACAGGATTATGATAATCGGTGTTTCGAAATGTTTTCTTATATCTGATTGGACATTCTTGAGTTTTGTCAGAATATATAGACTTGGGCAACGTAGACCGCGTCTATCTCTATGTCCCTAAAATAGTTGGGAGACGTTGAGATAGAGACGTTCTTCCATATTTGTAAATTCCTTCCACAAGTAATAACTAAATAACAAATACATATAGCTAATAACAGAACTCCGTCTTCAATTGTATGATAAAGGTAGTATCTCAATGGTCCGTCCCAGATTCGCATGAACCTTTTTGTAGGTGTAGTACATACATTGAAATAATTTCGGCGGACAATTTTTTAAAAGTTTTACCTTGCGTTATATATCAATGAGAAATGTACCATTCCAATGTTTTGAGTTCACGTGGGATTCCCCGCTTTTTCTGAGTACTTATTACGAATGTTAGGTTAGATTTTACTTAATTGCAATAACGTGCGCACGTGATCTCATTATTGTTTTCTCGAGGGATTCGTAGAGACAGAAGATAAACGTTCGACGATTTAATTGATTCCATGAAAGTTCGTCCGGGCAATCATTAATACAAATCAAATGTTAATTACTGTTTCCGGTCGAAATCTGGGATCATCGCAAATAGCTGTACGCCGAGACAAATGCTCGCCGAAGGAAAATGTATCCATTTTCCCACCGCTATCAACGCGGCGCGGTGATGAAGCTGTGAAGCACTCCAAGATTGATTTCGATATCAATGGGTAGGGGGGCAAGAAAATTAGGTTTTCCGCACCATTACCTTCAATAATGAATCATTAACATGATTATTGAGAGAAACCGTGTGCGCTGGATCGAAGGATTTTGGTCACTTGACTCCCAAGTAACCAAGAATCGACTTCGTACCCGAGCCAGAGTGATTGTAAACCAATCGCACGCGTGCGTACGTCGCACATACGCGTGCATACAACAAATTAAAAATACGGCTAATTAATCACGGCGCCAAACAGCATCTTGGCACCGAAACGAGGAAGCCGGCTGGATGCATCGCTGAATGGCAGGCAGTGGCGAAGTGGGAGATTTCGGGAAAAGACCGTCTTAAATCGATGTAGCGCCTCGTTCGCAGTAAAAAATATACATTTCGCGTCTCTTTCACATTGATTTTACTATATTTAGAATAATATTATCGTAATGAATGAACCATAAGATGAACACCATAAGATAGATAAACTTTTCTACTTTAATAATCGGTAGTTGGAATTTAAAATTATCTTTTTTAGACAGAGTTATCAAGGGTAGAATTTACCCTTTTCTGACGATAGCAAGGAATAAAATTTATTCAACGGGTCATTTATCAGCATATTCCCTATTTCATAATCTATTAAACGATATAAAGTTTATTAATATATTGCTGGTGTAAGATCATCTGTTTGGGGTGTATATCGGAGCGCGCAGTGGACTACATGCATTTTGTCCATATTGCGACTTTGAGAATTCACTCGGTGTGAGACGTCGATGCACGCTCCTTTATACACACCAAAAAAGGAGTCGTACACAAGTAATATATTAATAACTTATATACCATTTAATAGATTATGAAATAGAGAATATGCTGAAATATGACTCGTTGAATAAATTTTATTTCATCATATCATCAGTAAAGGATAAAAACTACCTTTAATAACTCTATGTAAAAAATGTAATTTTAATTTCTAAATACTAGTTATTAACATTGAAGAGTTAAGCTATCTAATAGTGCTTCATTGATTTCTATAGCGTTATTACAAATGTGTCAAATTTTATGATAAAAATGTGTTAGTGCTCAGACGCATGTCTGAGCACTAACGCAACATGCGCGTCGATTTAAGACGCATTTTTCTTAAAATTGCCCAACTGTGCGATGCTGAAGAGCAGCCGTCTCGCGCCGTTGTTTGGGGGGTTTTGAAGTTGAAGTTTAATTTAGACTCGGACCCGACGCACGTCGCAGTTTCGAGTGCTGTTAATGAAGCAGCAATTGACGGAAATAACTCACGTGTACGCGTATAGTACGTAGTACCTACGCATTATTGGTTTACTCACGTCGAAATATTTACGTAGTATCTACATGACTCCCCCCTCGGAACATTTGGGAGTTACCCCAACTGGGCTGAGCTACCCCTGTTTACAATTCTGAACTTTCGGCAGAAGATTGAAAACTTCCAAAGTCAATACATCTAATTGTAAATACATTTATTTAATGAAGTGCAGGTGCTAATCAATTTTCAAAACAAGATTATGCCGGGTTTTAAGTGTCCTTACAAGTGTTCACATGATCATAGCGCTGATATGAAATTAGTATCCAAATATGAAAGATCAAGATCAAAAATGCTTATCGATAGTTTCCTGAACTAAAAAGACAAAAATTCAGTTACAAGCGTCTATTCGCTGTAATATTGAGTTTTAAGTGTCCCCACAGGGTTCCTACACTGATATGAAGTTAGCAGAAAATATGTAATGGGACATCCAATTGATAATAACTCTTAAAATATAGAACTATAAACCAATTTATTTAAAAAATTGCAGCTGTGAAGATCATGTTTATTCACTATCCTTTGATATTAATAAACAACTTCATTGAATGTTCCACCTAGAGACAAATGAAATGTTATAGCACATCCTGAGACTAAAGGAAAATGATTTCGCATTACGTTTATTGTTTTATTATTATTCTTTGCAATAGATTTTGTTAGTTTTTGAGCAATACGTCGGCTAAATTTGCATTAACCAAATTATTTCCGTCAAATGCGCGTATAGAAGTTTCACTTCAATAAAATATAGTGAAGTCTTTCAGTGCTGAGTGGAAATACCAAGAATCGTGCCAATTAACACCGGACCCACAAACATGCCACTAAATAGGTGGCAATTACTTGGAATCCGAATGTTACCACCTGCGAGATAGGGTTGGTCATTTTATCGCACGATAAACCTGCGTTATGGTCGCGTAGCATTCGTGGGAAGAGCACAACCTGCAATGCAAACCACACGAGTTTTCATGAATCGAATCAAAACCGCTGTGGTGAGAGAGAGTGGCCGGTAAAAATACTACCTGCCGCAAACGTCCTTGGCAATCGACGCGCCCGAATGCACCTGTCCCTAACGAAGCGTACTTATCCCGCAGGTATGCGACTCTTGCGCCGAGAAACATCGACGTCCTCGCCATCAAGCTGTAACAATGTGCGCATCCGATTTTCGAGAATCTGTCGAAATCACGACCGATACGTACCGCACGTACAAAATCCGCACGCTACGTGTGGGATACGAGTCGTAGGGGTTGGTTTTGGGGCCTCAATGGGGCACAATTCAAATTTTACTTCGCCAATAAATCATCAAGCGCACCACACGCAAACACAGCCTTACGCTCTGCGATTGCGAACGTACATTTAGTCGATGAATCCCATCTACCTGTACCGTCGTTTTTTGCACGTGTACACATTTGCATACTGCTGCCTTCGCATAAGACCGCTTTGAAAGTAACTACAAAACATAGCTACAAGAATTTGTTACCTTTTCTTATGGGAGGTGAGTTTTGAATGTAATACTCGTGATTTATAGGGATGTCAAAAAAGTATCGGTATCGATACCACGGTTCGATACTTATCGACTTTTATCGATACTTTAATTTTCGATACTTATCGAATTAGTCATTTTCGATACTTTTTGACATGCCCCTACACTTAGGCCATCTGTTGATCACAACCCCCAATTATGATGGTAATCGTACTCCGATCGACAGAGTCGTCCCTGCTGCTGCGTTGATTAATTTGAAAATATGGAAATTCAATCATTATACATTATTTCATTACTACATTCACATAAATACATATCAATATCACCGAATGAAATTTTCCACTAGTTCTTGTTTTCACTGATATTTATCAAATGAAAAAACAGAGAAATGGGATCACAAAATGGACATTTTTAAATTAACAATCGTATGCGTTTAAAATACGTTGCCGCCTATTTAGCGGCTTGACGTAACATCAGAAACATTGGGATGATAATATACTGGAATATAACTGTAACGAGTAAAAGATAATTTGAAAACACATTAACAGATGGCGCCAATGTGTATTTTCGATATCAATAAGTATCGATACTTTTCTTCAATACTTGGGTATTGAAAGTATCAAAGTTTCAAAAGTATCGATAACAAAAAGTATCGATACTTTGTGAAAAGTTGACATCTCTAGTGATTTACATATGTTACTTCGATAACTCCGAGATTTTTACGATTCTTTTTGGGACTGTAGGGCCGATCAAAGTTTTTAATTTAACATGAGACAATCCCATGTATAAGGCGATTTAAAATGTAATCACACATCGAAGAGACAATTTGATACATACAAGGCATGATTCACGTTTTCGATATTGAAACATTTTGGTATATATTTATTGTAAATATTATTTTAAAATAATAAAACTAGTACAGTCGTATTCAGCTAGTATTTTGCAACCTTTGATGTGATTCTCAGATGTTTCACTCTTCTACTGTCAGATAATGGCACACTTTATATTGGAAACTAGATTATCTTATGGCCAGGTTCCGTATATAATCTATAATCCGCTTCACAGACAGTAAAGAAAATCATAAAAATCGCTGATATGCTTATTTGTATACAATCATCTTTTTGCAATCTTTTAATGTGACTTTCAGGTGTTAAATTCTTCCAGTTTCCGAGAAAACCGGATAAATGTTACCTTATGGACACTCCCATATAAAGTTTGAAATGATAATGTATTTTAAATTATGTCAATATATGAATCAGATCGAAGAGACAATTCGATAATACTAAACATGATACAGTTTCACTGAAATTTAATATTTTGTTTTATTGCAAATATTTTATAGTAATGAAATTAATACTGTTGCATTTTGCTATAATTTTGCTACTTTTTGTGTAATTTTTCAAGTGCTACACTCGTCTGGTTCCCTAGAAAATTGCACTTTATGTTGGAAACCTGATTGACTACAAATAATTATACACTCCTCTAGTTTTCGAGTTTATTGCATTCTTAAATCGCCTTATGGACATTCCCATGTTAAATTCTTAATTTTAATTGGTTTCACAGGTCGCTAATAAAATCGAAAAAATCGCGGACTTGCAAAATTGTATTGACCTAGGCGATTTAAGTGACATATATAAATCACAGGTGTTACAGGTACAAAAACTCATCCACCATAAGAAACGCTTACAAATTCTTGTAGCTAAGTTTTGCAGTTAACTTCACATCGGTACTGCTACCTTCGCATGGGAGGGCTGAGAATGACGGCAAAATGTTCGAGTTGAGGCGAATTTTTCAAACGCCTCACTCACTCGCTGATGCTTGTTACAGCTCGAATGTGGATTGCCGGGCGTAGTTAATATGCAATGCTATTACGAATAGCATATTCTAGACATGGGAACCGGGAGCGTTGAACAAAATGCATTTTGCATTATACACTGCAGAGCGTCGTACACGTACAAAAAACGACTTTAATAGCATCGCAAATAAAATATTATTTAACTGCAATTTAATACCAACTTAACTACCGTTCACATAAAGATAAGAAATTTGTTTATAGTGTTAAAACGCATGTTTCGTTGGCTTTCAAGCGCTGAAATCACGCGATGGAATGATGATCACTTACTGAAAGTAATCCCTATTGAATTACGCACGTTGGCGTGTTTTTTTATCGCTTGTCTGTATATTCATGGGTGGCTTCGATGCGTTTGATCGTGCCAGTAACGACTGCAATTGGAATGAAAACAAAGCGCCCTTCAAATGTGCACTGGACACGCATGTTGGACATTTTGGAAGGGCGAATAATTGGTCGTCCGAGAACAATTCTACCATTTTTTTCACATAGTGGTACGTCCCCTATGGAAGTAGTAAAAAAATCCCAGAAAATCGACATTTTAGGGCACTTACGCCATTAAAAAAATGGTGTTCGTAAAATTTATTCAAATTTGGGTCATATAAAAATTTGGATATGTCCAAAGGAAAAGCACATTTTAATTTTCAATATTTTTATGGAAATCTCTAACAAAAAAAAGTTATATTGGATTTGGCAATTTTAGTTTGAAGTTTTTGAATTATATTTGAGGAAGGAGGATAGAGTTAATTCGAAGTACCAGGTCGGGTTCCCGGGGTCTCCGTGGCGCAGTGGTAGTGCGTTGGGCCGGTATCCCAAAGGACACCGGTTCAAATCCGGTCGGGAACTTCAAATTTTCTCTTTCCATGTTAAATTTCAATTAATTAATTTCTTTGCAAAAAAATCATTATTTGTGTGCGAAATGATTACATGTTCTTCTTTGATATGTCAATGCTGGCTAGTCTGGGATCGTTCAAATAAGACTGAATGATAGCTGTTGTGTTTTCGTTCAAATCGGCGTCGGACAATCCATGCATGCCCCTTGTAAACTTCAGGAAATATTTTGAATTCCCATTAAAATGTGCATGATGGAATATGTTTGTTTAGTGCGGGCAGTTGTGAATTTAGGCGAATAATTGCCCACTGAAGCAGTAAGGCCATAATGAGGGAGTCGTTTAAACATGAGGGTTTCCAAACCAACTCGTCCCCGTTCACCAATTGTTTTCTGTAACCGCCGTTCCCTAACACGAAACGATTTCATTTGCGTCGTGTGGCTGAACAACGGCTTGACAACCAACTAACATGTCATAATTGTGTTGGACTGTTTTGAAGTGTTGGGCGCATGAAACGTACTGAAATGCCGGGAAAACAAATACAGGACAGGACGTGCATGTACCTCTACTACTCGAACCTAGTTCGAATAGTGGAACCCACTTCGATAACGCTCGAGGGTTAATTCAGAACGTCTAATTTAATTTACCCTCAGATCTATGCCAGACAGACACTAAACACAACTATGGCTATGCTATACTTCTATTTGTCTTGACTGTGTTTACTTCCCGCGCCGGTGTACTCGTAATAGTAAACAAATAGCGTAATCGAAAGTAAGCAGCAACCTGCCGATAAAAATAGCGACGGTGCGCGGCTATAGGGAAAAAGCAGAACGTGACGAATGCAAACGAAAAGACACAATCATCGAGCTGTCTGTGCTGCTCGTTTTTTCACACATCCCGTCAGACGGCTAGACGCGAGTGCTGGAAACGATGTGAGAGACAGTGGCTGCCGTTCATCATGTGTGAGCCGTTAGATGCATTTGAATTGCGCATTGCGGGCTTAACGGGTGTGCAGACGAAGGAATTGGGTGCTGCGTATTCATGGGAAGCCAGAGGGCATCGGACAGCCGGACCTTGAAAGTGTAAATGGTAACCAGATTCGAAGGATTTGTCTTTAAACTCACTCACAGACGATTATTCGCTGTAATTTTAAGTTTATTAGTCTCCCCACAAGGTTTTAATTGTCCCCACAGGCGGGTTGCACCATTATAAAATTAGCAACGAATTGTCAAAGATCAAGTTAAATTCTTGTTGATAATTTTTCGTGAATTAAACAGGCACAAATTCAGTTACAAGCGTTTATTCGCTGCAATATTTAATTTTTACGTTTTCTCCGAGGCTTTCTGCACTGATATGAAGTTAGCAACTCATATTTAACATGGGAAAACACAAAATTGATAATAACTCTTGAAATAAATATCAACGAACCATTTTATTTAAAAATTTGTAGCTGTGAAGTTTATGCATCTTCACAAACATTTATTCGCTGTAACAATGAGGTTATTGTTGTCCCACTGGGTTTTAATTGTCCCCACTAGATTGTAGCACCGATATAAAAGTAGTATCAAATTGTAAAAGATTAACTTAACTGCTTATCGATAGTTTATCCTGAATTAAGGAAACATACATTCAGTTACAATCTAATTTCCTAAATTATCGAGTTTTAAGTGTCTCCAAAGGGTTTCTGTACTGATATGAAGGTAGCAACGAATATCTAACGTAGAAAGATACCATTTTTAAATATGTGGCTATGAAGATCATGCTAACTTCCTATCGATTTGCTCCTGAATGGAGGAAACGTAAGTAATCCTCTTTTGGATCATTATACAACTAGAGGATTATTTAAAAAAGAGCGGGAACATTGTAGATTGTCGACCAGTTTGTGGTGCTGGAATTAGAATTTCGAATCGGATTGAAACTGCGGCGCACATTGCTCGGTTTTTTTTCGCAGCAACAAAGAAGCGTAGAGAGCAAGCGAGCGACGAAACGCGGCCGCGTTCGTTCATTCGCTGCATTCGCGCTCGGGCTCTGGGTGTGTCGAAGTTCTTCAGCGGTGCGCCATTCCCTCGGCAGCGTCTCGCCGTTGGTTTGCTGCGCTGCCCCGTCGCATGTGGAATGTGAACGTAGCCGCTGCTAATGTTATGTTTTCATTACTTTAGAAGTTTGCGTCGAAGAGAGTCGGCCGCGTGCGAATGTGTGCAATTCGATTGCCGCAGTCCGCGGCAGAATGAAAATATTCATATTTATTTGCGCGGCTTGAGGTTGGTAGGTGCACAAGACAAGACAACGCATGGTACATATCAAAGTAGAAGGAGTCATGTCTCCTTTCGTAAGACAGCGGCGATTTATAAACATATTATTATTCAGAACCTAAAAACATTGGTTCTGAATGAATACATTCATTTTTCTATCATCAAAATTTGGATTCGACCATATACAATTTCTACATTGGCATAACTTTTGTTATTTTTGTGTTATTTACTTGAAACAAGTATTGTTGTATAAACCAACTCTTCTTCTTTCTACCACAACGGTTTGGACTTGTAAAAGCAATTAGAAATATATTTAATTAGCTCATTTGTGAAACACAATTTATATTTAGTTCTATTGGAATTTCCTTAAATATATTTGCAGTTTTAAGGATGTTACAGCTTTTTTTATTTTTGTGTTATTTACTTGAAACAAATATTGTCGTATAAAACAACTCTCCTTCTTTCTACCATAGTAGTTTCGATTTGTAAAAGCAATTTGAAATATGTTTAATTAGCTTATTTCTTAAACCTAATTTATAGTTATTGTTAGTTCCATTGGAATTTTCTTATATCTAATTTCGTTTTTAATGATGGTATAACTTTTGTTATTTTTGGTTTATTCATTTGAAACAAGTATTGTTGTATGAAACAACTCTTCTATTTTCTACCCTAACAGTTTAGGCTTGTTACATTAATTAGAAGTGTGTTCAATCAGCTCATTTGTTGAAAAAATATACTTAGTACTTAGGGAACATTTTATAAATCTGTTTATATTTTAAGAATGGTATAATTGTTGTAATTTTCATCATATTGACTTGAAATTAGCATTGTTATATAAAGCAACTTTTCTTCTTTTTACCCTAACAGTTTGGATTTGTTAAATTAACTAGAAATAGTTTAAATTACATCTTTTGTTGAACAAACTGTATAATTTTACTCAAGAAATTGAAACAAATTGCAAAAATTTGCCAGTATATTATAATATCAATCTCACAGCGGCGAAATGGATGAAATTGCAAATAACGAATGAGCTGGCGCGCCTCATATCGCAAAAAACACGAATCACAATAAACGCAAGCCTGCGCATGCCGTACGGACGTGGAAAAAGACGCAAGAAAATGCGGGGAAATGCACGCGCGTGCCACAACGAGAAAGTCCATGGCACGCGCGAGAATTACGAATTTCTTGACAAATATTTGAACTCGTCGCTCTTTTACGCTGCCGCGCGAGAGTGCAAGAAGCATTCCACGCACGCCTGTTGCATCAATTCTGCGCGATGAAAACAAGATTTCCCAGAGAAAATTAGTTACGAACTCTCTCCTCTCGTGTGACGTGTGCACTTTATTGCATTTGCTGCCACAAACAGAACGCTATCATACAAACTATGCCATAAGGGAGTTTAATATATCATTGAGGAATTAATCAATTTTGTTTTAGACCTATTTACTCTAAACATTTTGCTGTGAATTTCTAAGAACTTGCATCCAGTACGATCAATCTGAATGCTATTTACAGGTGCAAATTTCTTGATTTTTTCGGTTCAATATTCCATTAACAAATATCAACATTTAATTTTGCGGGTTATTTTGATGTTTCTCTCGCTGCTAACTTCTTATCGGTAAGCTTTTCAAGTATTTTTCAGTCTCAAGCCTTTCTATAGACGAAAAAACTCGTAGGCCTTGATTGATACACTCATTAATATTGAGTTAAAATTAATCGAAACGCAATTAAATAGTTACAACATAATTTTCTTTGGTGCACTGGAGTGATACCTACGATTTAGTATGAATAGAATATCGAATCGCATTCAGCACCGCATTTTTCCTACTCCATTCCGACGTTTCGTCGACCTGTAAGAGGATCACGAAGATAATGAATAAATAAGAGGATTTCGCAGGAAACACTGTACCCTTGCAAAGTTGAGCCTGATGGAAAAACCAGGACTACAGAAGGCAAAGAAAATTGAAGGAAAAAAAGATAATAATTTCTGCTATATCATAAACTAATAGTAGAAATCGTTACTTTTTTTTTTAGAAGACTCGGATATATTTAGGAAAAGGAAGTATCCTGCTGCATTCGATTATAGAGAGTGCAGAGAGTGTAATAAGGACGTAATAAGGATGTGCGAGGATGTGTGTCGAAGCCGTACAATGAACTTTTGTTTCCTCTGCTATGTATATATGTAGGTATCGTTTGCTTACAATTTTAGTCTGTCGTGGCGTCTACTTACTTGCTACTTACGTCAATTATGGCATCGCGTATGCCACGAATGCAAACGGCTGCAGTAGCTTAGAAGAACACAGGTTTCTTAAATAAGTAAGCGAGCAGCGAGCCGCGAGGCGTACGATGTCGCAGTGTTATTATGTATGCGCCGACGAAATGGGAACGCGATTGGAAGGAGTCGAGTCTCTTTTAGACAAACGGAATAATAGATCCTAAAGCGGTGCAGGTCAACGTAATCTTAATCAATTCTAGTCATAGCGCTAGTCATTCTAAGGGATAGGGGTTTCTTTAAGTTCTTTTAGTCAAACATAATTATAGTCAAATATCGATTCTTTCATTTTTTGATAATTTCGGTATTAATAAGTATTAATAAATACTTTTATATCGACATTTTCAAATTTTGCATCTTTCCATATCAAAAGAATCCATACTTTCATGTTTCGATACTAACTATGTAAAAAATATCGTTACTTTTCTTCAATACATTGACCACAAATCTTTTATATCGATATCTTCAAGTTTCGATTCTTGGCATATCAGTAAGTATCACTACTTCCATTCGAAACATTCAGGATAGATATTTTCGATACTTTCAAGTTTTGCCCCTTTCCATATCAAAAGTATCCATACATTCATGTTTCGATATTTTCGATTTGAAAAAATAACATTACCCTACTTCAATACATTGACCACGATACTTTTATATCAACATCGTCAAGTTTCGATACTTGGCATATCAGTTACAAGCAATACGAAACATTCAGGATAGGATATTTTCGATAGTTTCAAGTTTTGCCATTTTCCATATCAAAAGTATCCATACCTTTATGTTTCGATATTTTCGATGTGAAGAAATATCGTTACCCTTCTTCAATACTTTGACCACGATACTTTTTTATCTACATCGTCAAGTTTCGATACTTGGCATATCAGTAAGTATCAATACTTCCATTCGGAACATTCCGGATAGGATATTTCCGATATTTGCAAGTATCAATACTTTTATATCGACATTTTCAATTTTTGCCCCTTTCTATATCAAAAGTATTAATACGTTCATGTTTCTAAATGTGAAAAATATCAATACTTTTCTTCAATACCTGGAAACGTCACCCTAGAAAATTCTGGTTAATATTTTATGAGCAATTTGCTCTTTCGGATGATACTGCACACGTATTTGTCTGTTTGGGGAAGGGGCATATATGTGACGTTATAGGTCATCACCTATGAAGTTTACATGTCCCCTGAAATATTCTGGTCAGTTTTTTAGTGAACATTTTCCTTTTGGTGTCAAATTACTCACAGAAATAGGCACTTCTAGAATTTCCTTTAGTATCAGGTTGTGCTATGACATTTTATATGTCTCTACGTGGCACATTGAATGAAGTTGTTTATGAATATCTCAAAGAACACATACTCTACCAAACTAATGGTATAATTGAGGATGTCAAAAAATCAAGGTTCTATCATGAAAGTGGATTTTCCTTCGTCCTTTTTGTATTATGAATCATTTATTAACTGTTTTTAGGTTGTCAGGACTAAGAAATATAGGCAAATGCATGACTTTTAACGCCTTACAAACTTCAATTTGTTCAACTTTCAACTGTTTTAAAGTTGTGACTTTAGTTTGAATGCAAATACAGGCGAGTTAAACTTGTCTAATTGCTGCGAAACCACAAGCGTTCGTGCACGCAGCCGAGTGTTGAATTTACTATTCCCTGATACAACCACGCTTATGGAAACCAAGTCACTTTTGGGTGGTTCCCAACGAGGGTAGTTTGTAGGTAGTTGGCGTATTTCGTGATGTTCCTGCATTGCCCACGCTACAATGACGTCCACGTTCGTTAGTTTTTCCCGACGTTGATTTCCACGGCGTGATTGAAATGCTTGATATCGCCAAAACCATTGGCGAACTGCGGCGGTCGCCACCTCCAGTGTGCTGTCTGAGGCGAAGGAAGTGTGCAGGAATGAAATAATAGTTACGCGCGCGGGTGCGATAAGGAAACGCCCGGCGGCTTGATGGCTTGAGTAGCAAGTCGTGTCGCGGCGTGACGAGGTCGGGGCCGTGCCCGGAAAGTATCGCGCCCACAAGCGTGGAAAATACGAAAAATACCTCGCGTGTTATGGCCGCACATACCTAAAGACACACACACACACACACACACGCGCGCGCGCCGGGCGTACGAATTTCATAAATGATATATGTGCTCCTTTGTGCAGCAGCACCCATTTCGCTAAGCGAAAATACGAAAATTCGTTGGGCAACTCCATCATCATACCTTCGAAAACACCTCTCTCCCTCCAGAAACAATATTAGATTATTTTTAATGAAAGGAACCATTAATGATCGTTAGAGTTCGTTAGTGCCTACATCAACAAATGCTGAATGATTGGTGCATGCTTTTATAATCCTAGCAAAACGGGAAATATGGGGAAAAAAGAAAAACCTAAAACTCGACATTTCTCGGAAAAAACCGTGTAGAACAAAGTTTGAATTTCACGTTGTAGTTCCGCATTTTACCACAATGTGGTACCGGTCGGACCCTATCCTCTTAAGGATCTTATCAGATTGTTGGGAACTGTAATTAATCCTGAAACCCATATACAGATGGCACTCCTGTGGAATTTCGATTTGATCGATATTGATAATATCGATATTTCCAAGACGATATTTCGACGTCGATATATCGAAAATTTGTAAATATCGATTTCGCCAAATATCGATATTTCATCATTGTCTGTTCATGCCTATTCAAAAGCCCGAAAAATCCAATTACCAGAGATCATGTCATTATATGTACTATACCTATAAATCATTACATTCAAATCCGAGGCGGACAATTGTGCATTCCCCTTCTCAGTCTTCAAATCAATCAAAGTAAATGAATGAACATTATGTACATATTTAGTTTTATTTCAGTCGTGCGATGAAAACACACTCTTTTTTGGCTTAGCGTATTGTTCTGGTACGGTCATAAAGGTGCTCTAGAAAATATGCAGAGCGCTAACGTGTTAAAAGCTTCCAACAAGGATTACTCATAAACACATAAATTAGATTGTGACGTTATCGTCGGTATCGGCGATTAAAGGCTCACGGTATGGCCGCTCAGTCCTGGCGCCCTGCAAAATAGGCACAGCTCATTCTGTGCCCATTTTTCAGGCCGTCCGGCAGATTTAACAGCACACCCGTGTTACACGCGCATTCGAACGTCGATGAATTAAACATGCCGAACCATGCACGTTGCGTATTCCTCGCGTGTTTCCACCGAATCTAGTTCAGCGCTACATGCACGAGGAGGGAATTTATCCGCGCGCGACATTTCGATTGCAAATCATGGTGTGCGGCAAGCGCTCAATTTAGTTGATAACTTAATAAGCGTTCGATTACGTGTATTAACCTTATTCCTGGCGAGTCCTTTGTCCGTTTTTCTACCTCGCAGCGCTGCGTAAATAATTTAATAATACGATTGATTGACGTGGCGTATTGGAAAAACCCTCAACGATTCCTTACATTGCAGTGTTAGAAAACAAAGGGTGTCAATATCTAATGATATCGGTATTTTTCCGATTTTGGATAGTATTGAAACTTGAAACCGTCGATATGAATGTATTGAACGGAAGTATTGATACTTACTGATAAGCCAACTAACGGATTACTTTATAAAAACTCTCAAAGTGTTAAATTAAAAGAACAAAAATAATAGCCTATCTCTCAAGTTGAAACAATACACACAGTTGAAAAAAAGACACGATAAAATCGGATTGTTAGTTTCTGAGCTATTCGCCACTTAACTTCGGCTCACATTCACCAGTTTTATCCTCTAAGAGTTACATTAAAAAAAACAAAAATAATAGCCTATCTCTCAAGTTGGAACAATACACACAGTTGAAAAAAAGACACGATAAAATCGGATTGGTAGTTTCTGAGCTATTCGCCACCTAACTTCGGCTCGCATTCACCAGTTTTCTCCCCAAATCACGCACGTGTAGAAGTTTTACTTCAACAAATTGAAGCCATGCATGAATGTACTTCCTTTCTTGTTCAATCGGTTTGGTGCAAGTCGTGTTATGTATATGAGTGAACATTAGAAACATAGTAGGTGAAAAACAGATGAGAAGAAAAAATAAAGGTGAAACTCATTAAAACTCGCATGCATGACGGTTGGCAATTGAACAAAAATGTCGCTGAGGACATTCCAACGTTTACTCAACGTTCGCTACGTGTTTATTGCATTACAAGCATTAGTCGTTTGCAAAATTGATCAGATGGCAAGCCAACAATGGCGTCTTTGGAAGACCGAACAACGATGAGCGAGCATGCTTCTTTTCACGAGCTGCAATTTTAATAACCTTTTCTTAATTCGTTCCAATTCCAATTTTATGTGCGGCTTTTTATAGGTCATTATGAGCGCATGTATAATCAGTTTCCGATACTAGCCGTGCATTCCACGTAAATAAATCCACAAAGCAAAGCAAGAAAATCGAGAATGGAAGGAGAAGAACAAAAAAAAACGGAGTAAATTCCATTGGCAATACCTGTACCAATATAAAATACCTTTCAGTCATTGGCATAACGCATCGATCGTTAACAGGTACGTGTGGGAGCGAGGTCCGACCCGTGTCCGTTGTTTCGTCTTGTGAGTGCGAGCCACAACCACTTCTTTTTCAGGTGCAACAGGCTGCTCCAGAAAGGCAGTAACAATAACTCATCGCGCTGTTTGCTAGTTAGTCGCGGTAGTGCATTCTAGGTGCGAATACCATGCAAATAAATAACGTGTAGGCCGGCCTGCAAGGTCTGCTTTGTTTCTCGACGCCAACTTATAGAAACATAGTCGTTTCAAACCGCAGTAGTACGTTTTACTGGTTTATAGACCCACCCCCACCACTACGCCTAGTCCAAAGTGAATTTCCTTCGTAGACAGAGGTTATTATTATTTTCTGTAAGTTATCTCTTCATTTTTGTGTACTTACGATCAGAATATATGTTATGCTAGTAGTCTAGTACTAGTACAAAGAATTTATCATAAATATAGCATTGTGGCACTACATTCGCAAAGACAGAGGATACTTTGCCTTCTAGATGTGAATAAAGAACATGTTGGTCGGACTACTATGCTTTATGGTTTCCTTGACGCTAAGTTATAGAAATATAGTCTTTTAAACCGCAGTAGTGCGGGTTGCCGATTTCTAGAACCACCCCTATTTCTAGTCGAGAGTGATGAACTGACACTGATAGAGGTTGTGATTGTTTTCTATGCGTTATCTCGTCTTTTTTATGTATTTACTATTGAAATATGAAAAATCCTAGCTTCATATTGTTGAATTCATCATTAATATACCTTTTGGGGGCCCTATTCGCAAAGACGGAGGGTATTTCGCCCTCTAGATGTGAATACCATGTAGTTAAAGAACATGTAGGCTGAACTATAAGGTTTGCTTTGTTCCTTAACACTAACTTATAGAAATATAGTCATTTTAAACCTCAGTAGTGTGTTTTGCCGATTTCTAGACCCACCACTATTCCTAGTCGATAGTGAATAACTATCACTGATAGAGGTTGTGATTGTTTTCTGTGCATTATCTCGTTTTTTTTATGTATTTTCTATTGAAATATGCGAAATCCTAGCTTTATATTGTTGACTTCATCATTTATACAATATTGGGGTGCCTTATTCGCAAGAATGGAGGGCCATTGTGATTTTAAACGACAGTAGTGTGTTTTACCAATTGTTAGACCCATCCCCACAAATACTCCTAAACGAAAGTCAATACTTGTCAAAGGTAGAAGACATAATTTTTTTTCAGGGCATCATCTTGAAATCTTTTTGTATTTACTGCCGAAATATCGTAGTATGAGTAATCCTAGCTATAGCTTTGTTAAATTCGTCATTAATCCAACATTGTGGCCCTCTCCGTCCTTGCGAATGAAGGGCAGAGAGTCTCAACGCGAGCAACGACACGCATGACAACGTTCGAAACATATTTGATTTATTTTTATTAATGAGCGACAATGGGGAGCGGCTCCGGTCGGGCCGCAAAACTCGCTGGTAATTTATTCAATTGTATCACCCATCTTTTGCGGTATGCCGGGCGCGCAACGCGAATGAATATCGGGATGAGATGGCTCCGCGCGCGCAAGAAGCGTTTGTGCAACTCGGGGCCGGAGCGTGGTTGGAATGAAAAAACGAGAACGAGTGTACGTAGCAGTGCACGTGTGTGCTCATGTGTGACTATGTGTCTGCCCTTGTGGTGCACTGGCACTTGTGTGGGTAACGAAGATCGCGAGCGAACGACTTCGGCTCCATCGAAAGGGACGGGTTGAGGTCGGTCGTCCAGCTCTGTACGAAGCTACAGCTAGCTCCCCTCCCTCCCAATGCACGAAATTTGCGCGTTGATTGTGTGTTTCACCGGGGATTATGAGATTAGGTCGGCTGAGAACCGTATACCTGAGATTCTCCCGAGGTTGTAAAACTTTCCCGGCGGACTTTCCAAGAAGTTGTAAAAAACGAGGTGTTGTTACTGAAGTATTACGAGGTGTTCGGCTCTGATGCGTTTGTTTCTAGTCGGAAATTTTCCTCGGTGAGATAAGCGCCCTTGAAAATACGCGTTTCGCGAAAGGTAGAAATAATTGTCAACGAATGGCTGGCGCGTGCAAGAGATGCCTGAAGAACTCAAAGGCCTGCATGCATGGAACGCGCGTTGCGATGCACTTGCATGCACCGGCCGTTCGAGGAGAAACAGGTAGTGGTTGAGGAGGTAGGTAGTCGCACGCAACGCAACACAGAACGCTCGCCTCGGCCTAGAGAACTTTACTCCAACTTTATACATTCTTTCCTCGGCCGGCGCATATGCAGCCTCCTCGGCTCGGTACTTGCCCTCGCCGTCGCGGCCGAAGAGAATGAAGCGACCCGAAGCGCACAAACACACTCGAGACAAACATGCAACGTGAAATCGTTTCAGTATAGATACCTCGGGCAATGAAGACATCATGTTGTTGTTCGTCAGCGATTCCATCGCAGTACTTTCGATTGGTGGTGGCGATTACTGAAGGGTTTATCACTTTGGTGCGGACGGGCACTGCTTCACGCCGTCCAACCGCACCATTTCCGCGCGCACTCTTTAAGACTCTCTAAGACTCTTTTCCAAAGATTCCAAAGACCACACACTGAATTTCTAGCTCCTCCACGTCGCACCTTCAAACGCGAGCCGAACAATCTGCTGATTTACGCGAATTACGTTGAACGACGCGATTATGGGCAGTTACGGGCACTTTAATTGATCAGCTCAGACTAACAACGCATGTTGCGCTCAACATGTTTTGGCGTCGCGGCACGTACTCGAATCGGAACGCACTGCAACACAGAACACCGCAGCGCGTCTGAAAGGCGCGACACTTCTCGTGCAAGCGCGAGGTACGTGGTACGCCTAAGACCGGCTATTATAAACTGTAGGATCGAGTCGAGGTAAGCACGCTGCGTACCACTGCGTACCCACCGGATTTGACGCAAGAAGCGAGTTGAGGAGGAGAGACAAGTTGAAATGACTGCGTAATGCCACCACGCCAGTACTAAACCCCCCACCATCAACTTAACTTAAGTCGGCCGACGCTGAGACGTTGAAGATGCGGAAGGCAGGAGCGGATCAGAGGAGATACCAAAAGTTGGTACCCCCAACCAACTGCAATGTAGGTTCCGTTGATTCAATTAATTAGCGCATCTCCGCTCCCTGCGTCTAACACGAATTTATTTAGAGCACATTCGGGAATTGCACGTGTTAGCTAATTAATTGTCAAGGTAGAACACACCTAGGTGTTCACGTTGCCAATTTACTGCTGTAAACGCTTCGGAAGTAATTCGGCTGGAAGGTCGGAAAAAGTTTGCAAACTTTTGAACCACCCGATTGCAACTCGTTTCGTAGGTTAGTAGGAAAACTCGCGCGGCACACAATGATGCATTGTTGGCTGTTTTCGGTACGGGCCTGTTCGTGGTACGGTCTTAAAAAATGAGAAAAGAAGCAAAAAACTTGGGGCTGGGATCACTGAAGAACACGATGGTAGCTTTGGGATTTTCGGTACACTTTTAGGCACGCGAACTTGGCGCACTCGCTTTTCCAGGATGTTGGGTACACGAAAGCGTTGCCGCCGACTTGTACGCGTCGAATGAGCCACTGCCGCCGTCTCTAACCGCCGCCTCCGCCGCCAACCGTCGTTTTACCCGAGAACCCACGAGTAAATTTCGGGTGCCATCGCCATCAAAACTAAGTTGTATATCATTGTAGGCAACTTTATGTACTTAGGTACCAAATATTGAAATGGTACCGTTTCGAAAAATTTTCAAGAATCTGATTTATGCTTCTGGGCTTAACTTTTCTTATGTTACACTACTATGTATATTGATCAATACGTTAGATGAATAAAAGTTACCTATTTCCCGTAACTACTTTTCGATATTCCACATCTAGTTTCACAATAATATAGACTTTCCTTTCGATTAGCGCGGGTTGTTGAAGATTAGGAGAGCCGGAGTGGATAAAATATACCAAAAGTTACAACCAACCAACCACAACATCTGTTAATTCCTGTCCAACGCGAGTTTATTTACAGTACATTCGGGAATTGCGCCTGTTACCTAATTAATTGTCATGGTAGAACACACATAGGTGCCTAAGTATTCACGTGGGCAATTTACTGCTTGTACGGCAGTATTCGGAAGTAATTCGGTTGGAACGGCTGAACAAGTTTGCAAACTTTTGTATTACTTTTGTTATTGTTTGATTTTATCGAGCATCGACTGCTATGGTCATTATCTCTATTCAATTCTTTTTCAATTAGTCATATTAGAGGTTGATACTATTAACAAGAAGAAGAATTCACTTTAATATGCATCCTCCCGAGAATCGAACCCGGGACCTCATGAACAGTGGTCATCGATCATACCATTGCGCCACTTGGCTGGACGATTTTGTATTACTTTTCGCCAGAATGTTGTTTCATCGGTTAGCGGGAAAACTTGTTGGGCATACAGTGATATATTGTTAGCAGTTTTCGGTACGGACATGTTCATGGTACGGTTTTGCAAAATGAAAAAAAGGAACAATTTGAGGCTTGGATCACCGAAGAACACGATGTTGGTACGATGGTAACTTTGGGACTTTCGGTATACTTTTGGGCACGCGAACATGGCGCACTCGCTTTTTCCGGTTGTTGGACACACGGAAGTGTTACCGCCAACTTGTACACGTTGAAAGAGGCACTGCCGCCGACTCAAGCCGCCTCCGCAGCCAACCGTCGTTTTACCCGAGAACCCACGAGTAAATTTCGTGGGCGATCGCCATTAAAACGAAGTAGTATATCATTGTAGGCAACCTTATGTACTTTGATACCAATTTTAGAAATGGTACTATTTCGAAAAATTTTCTACAATCGAATTTATGCTTCTGGAGATAACTTTTCATATATTACCCTACTATGTTATATTATCGGCTGGAGTGGCAGAAAAGGTTGCAAACTTTTGAACCACTTTTCAGGGGATTGAAAGTCGTTTCGTTGGTACCTAATTTTTAAAAATCGAAAATTAAGCTCCAGGAGTTCAATTTCTTGTATTATATGAAATACTAGGTGTATTGATGAATAAAACTTACCTTTTTCCCGTAACTCCTTTTCGATGATCCAAATCTAATGTCCCCATAATATGGACTTTCCTTACGATGTGTACGGGTTCTTCCCAGATAATGTTCTTTGGAGCGGCCCCGCGTTGTTGGCCGTTTTGTAAACACACGTTTTGTTTGCATAGCCACACAGATACTTTCAATTTTCCGGGAAATGTAAGCACGTCAGTCAGTACATGCATTCATTGCGTTTATTATTCATGCATTGTGTTGGGATGAACGTAAAACATGAACATTGGAGGAATAATGAGTGGCGAGCAGCCGTACTTTATTGCGTCGCTTCGCCTCCCAATCGCCAATTGCGCACTGACGAGGAAACTCAATCACTGCCATAAAAACGCCCACTTGTTAATTTTTCACCGGTCGCATTCCGAACGTGTGATTACGTCGCGCAAGTGGATTTTCAGCGCAAAACCGCGACACAGAGATAGTTCAGCTCTCCGTGTCGCGGTTTTGCGTTTGCTTTCCGCATATGACTGGAGCGTCAGGCAAATATATCACTAATTATTTGCGTTATAGCTTTTGTTAGATCGATGCTAACATTTGCAAGTGCTTCAAATCGGCTAAAAATTCCATTAACAGAAATTATTTCAATGTATAAGTACTTTCATTATACTAAACAAATTTTCATCAAAATCTGAGACGGACAATTGGGACACTCCCCTTGGAAGTTTTGTCGATATATTATAATATTCAGCCCACTGTGGGTCGTGATTCACGCACACTTGTGATACGGCTGAGAAGCCTCTCATCGCGTAACATGATATTACACATCAATATCATAGGAAAATCGAGAAACACCACGTTGACGGAGTTAATACATATTTATTAATACAGCGTACAGAACAAACAAAGTGATTAATTCGATTGATTACACAGTACAATACCTAGACTAAGTTATACTTAGGACAAAGAACTGAAATAATTGCAACCTTCAACCATTGATTTCTTCATTTAGTTGTTGATCAATACTTCATAAAATCTAAGTTAGGAATAAGTAGAACAGTGACGATGACTATGTGCCACGTCGTGTGTTCCTAATGACTAAATCGTAAACTCTAAGCAAGCAATAAAATATTCCGAATAAAATCGACAGAGAAGTAAAGGAAATTTTTCCGGCTCCGAAGATGGGTTTCACCAGATCTGTGCATGGTTTAAAACCCGTGTTTGCCTTCTGCTAGACTTCCGTCATGTCGTTGATGCAGTTGTTGATGTCGATCAATTGTTGAATGTAACATTTGTCATTGGCAATTCCTCGCAAAATGTTTAAGATGGTTATAAGTTGTCCTGGTAGTAGATTGAGTTGGTCATTGCATTTCTCAATAATGGGTAACATCTGCTCGTTTATCTAAACGTAGGAAAATTCAATTAAAATTGTTACTACACGTGGAACTACATCAAACTTCGTGATGTCCAGTCCGTGACTCTTCCACGTGGTTAAGTAAAATAGTTCTTACCCGTTGAGGATTGGAGAATTCTGAGAAGTTTAGTTTTAAACGCTTCTTTCCTTCGTCCTGATAGAAGATCGTGAACTCATCATTCTGTTCGGTAACCTTGAAGTAAATGCCTGCGATTAAGGCACCTTTGCTGTCTCGTGATAACAAACTGCGGAAGGTGTATACGAGATTACGTCGTTCGGTTACATCAACTGCGGTGAGATAAGGTTTGCTGATGTAGACTAATGAGTGCACCTCTTCCACCATTGATCTTTTACGGTAGACACGCTCGGACCACTGTACGAATTCGTCGTTGGTCTTCGAATATTCGTAGAGATATTGCTTTTCTAAATGTGGTTCCTTCGTTTGAGTGAACCAGCCGGTATGGGGTGTCAACTCGTCTTTCATTATAACAATAGCACGGCCAACATGGTATCCGGGATCACATAGCAGGATACCATCACGACCACCTAGGACAAACCGCATCGCTAGCAGCACGTGCTCCTTCTCGAGAATGTTCTTCGTCTCGTTAATCTCACGCTGCAGACCTGCATATTCTTCAAACACGCCGATACTCTCCTCGCAGGACACCAGGTATAGATGTACCCCCAGCTCTGCGTCCTTCGCTGCGATGGTTCGCAACAGCTCAATCGCCAGTCCCACGCATGTATGATGAGCGGGTGTAATCGGTGGGGAGTAGCTGGAAGTGAAAATATGTCTCATTTTATGTTCTCATTTTTTGGGGTGGGTGCCTAGGGATTACTTACCTTTGGAAGTACTCGAAGAGGCTCATACATTTGCTCGCCTTAAAACCCTCATACAGTGCGATGTAGTTGCCGACGGTGTTGTAGTTGTGCGTGGCGAGCACGGTAGCCAGTGCGTCTTCCACGCTGGCGACGAGCTGCTGGAAGCGACCGACGCCGTCTGGCACGTGCAGGACGGGCGCCGCACCTTCAGCCCACTCTGGCAGCGGTAGCGGGTGCTCGCGTGGCCATGCTCCGCACACCTGCGTCGCGCCGGGAGCGCCCCTCGATGCCGGACCGCCTACAGCGGCCCTTCGTTCACTGTCTGCGAGTCAACTCGGCCACTCGCAGCCCCACCGGCCGACGGCGGGCACGAATGTGCGCTCACCCGCCGCCGACTCCGCCAGCGGGGGCTCACTGCCGCCGCTGTGCGCGCTCCGCTCCTTGCGTACAGCTGCATCGTCGGCGGCTGCACACAGTATCGGTGATATATGGTTTTTCTCACGCTCTGAAAAAAATGTTTCGTGTTATTAGACTTTAGAAATGAATACCTCACATTACACATTAATTCGTTATTTCATTATTTATTAATTTGTCTCACAATTTTTGAATTTTGAATTGAATTAGTATGATCACTATATTTAATAGGGTTCTTCGGGAAACCTAATATGAATCTGGTAATGGTATTAGGGATGTATTTTTTCTTATCTGCCCTCTAAAGGGTCAACATGGAGCATTTATGGGAAGTTTCAAGAAAGATGAGGAGAGGGTAGACCTTGGAAGTGTTAAGAAGATCCAGGAAGTGATGCTAGTAATATTCCTAGAAATTCTCCTTGTCCTGCACCCGTTCAGAACAGTGAGGAATGGAAGAGAGGAGATTAAACCTAAACTTGATCATTTAAGAGAACACTTAACGGACTGTGCCACGTACCAATCTAAATGGCTGTTGTAAAATAAACTACCTATTCGAAACCTCCCTAAAACTCAGTATGAGCATCAGAAAATACCAATGTTCCGGTGCAAAGATGCGTAAGTATTATTCTGTATAAAATGTGAAAATAGTTTCCGGACAGTTCAGGACAGTGAGGAATGAAAGAAATGCGATTAAGTCAAACCTGGAACATTTAACAGAACTCTTAACGGACTGTATGACGTAGTGGCCAAATATATTCCATCATACAACGAAGAATGTACCGACCTAAATGGTTGTTGTAAAACTACCTGGTCACTCCTGAAACTACGAATACAGAACCCCCCTAAAACTTTCCTAAACTCAGTACAAGCATCTGAAAATACCAAAGTACAGGTGCAAAGGTAAGTATTATTGAAAAAGAAAACATTCAAATTTGAATATGTAATCCCTTCACAAAAGATGGTAATAAATTTTACCATCAGACCAGGTACATTTGCTGATCCTTCGTAGTTCCTAGTAAACTCAGTTTTGAAATTCATTTGCAAGTCCGAATTTTAAACATCTACGTGCCGTCGTTCGGTTTTCCCAGAACAAATACTATGAATCATAGAAATCCACACGCGTCATTTGTCTTTGGAAATGAATGCCGGATGAATTCCATAAATGACGATGAATAAGTTCAACATTATCGCCGTTTTCCTGCTTTAGATGACAAACATCTCTGACGCATTAACGTCTATCAAGCATGAACAGTTCCCTGCTGCGGCTATGCCCGAAATATCACATGCATTTGAAGCGCATTGCAAAAATTAACAAAAATTATTTTTAGCATTTCAACGCGGGCCAGCGTAACGGCATTAAATTTAGCATGATATTGCGACAACGCGGAAATATTGGCCTCTAATGCACGCAAGTGCACCGCAATTTGCGCCACTGCACTGCACTGAATCGAGATAACACGAGACGCAATCTCGTTGGCAGTATGTATAGTATTCATGATCTGTGCTAGTATTGTTTGTAATATTATTGTAGAGTTCAATGAATTTCTCTGCGACGCCACAGAAGGGCGTTTTGTTAAAAAAATAGTCTTAAATCAACGTTTGGCCGCGTCAGCGCTAAAAAATACATATTTCCTGTATCTTTATTGTTATTTTTAATATATTTAGAATAGTAATATCGGAATGAATGATATACCATTAGAAAGCTTAACTCTTCTACGTCAATAAAGGTTAGATTTTAGTGATATGAAGGAATAAAATGTATTCAATGAGGTATATATCAGCATATTCTGTATTTCATAATCTATTCAATGGTGTATAGATTATTAATTTCTTGCTTGTGTACGACTATTTAAATTGTCCGTATACGAATTTTGTTTGTAGTTTTTGTGTTTGTTCGAGATGCGCCTCTCACGTCGAGCGAAAACTTGTTTATGGACAATTACATGTGGTCTACTGCGCGCTCTTTTACATACTCCCCAAGGGTCGTCCCCAAGTACGATAATAATAATGTATATACCATTTAATAGATTATTAAATAGAGATTATGCTGATGTAAGACTTGTTGTATACACTTTAATGCGTAATATCGCCAGGAAAGGGTAAAGTCAACCTCAAATAAAGTTATGTAAAAGAAGAAAATTTTAAATTTTAACTGACGATTATCAAAGAAGAAGAGTTAAGCTATCTAATGGTGTGTCAATCATTTCTATAGCGTCAATTTAAATATCGTTAAATTCAAGATAAAGTGACGCTAAATGTGTATTTTAGCTGCGTCGATTTATAACGCTATTTGTATGAAATTGTCCCACTGTGGCGATGCGTCACATTGAACTAGTTCCCGTGGCGATGATTGATGGGGGCACTTTATTGTTGGGTTCAAGGTGTTTGAAGGTGTTCAAGGCCGCGTGTGGAAATACCTGTGCCATTACATACATGACGTTTTGTCAAATATTTGTTAGAGGATTCGTTAAAGTATTTGTTATAGTTCGTAAAAGTTTTGTAAAATTTTGTAAACATTTTGTAAAACATACCCATACAAGAGGTACCCTCGATGGATATACCCAAAGACGAATCTATTGCCTCTTAATTAGTTCACTGCAAAATCGGTGATGAACTTTCACAATGCACTGTTAGTGCGACGATTAGCTGCCTGGCTGTTATCAAAAGCGGCTGATGTGCGCGCTTATCGCCTAGAATGCCGAGTTGAGGTGTCGGTTGATCGAGTGAATCGCTGGCGCACTTTCGCCGCTTTATATTCACTTGTCGTGCCCTTACCACAACGTAGATGACGTCGCGTGCCTCTCCGCGAACAACTCACACACGCGACACACACACACGCGACGCGACGTTACACTTTCGAATCAGTTTTTTCCAGAGGCACTTGGTGTCCGACGCCGTACGATTTACAACTGGGTCCACTTGCTGCACTTTTTATCGCCGACGATGCGATCACTCATCAACGAATTCAAATGTTTTACTTTTCGGCTGGGTTTGGCGGTCGCGATGGGGGTGCTCGTCGCTGGGGTGATGTGCAACGGTGGGCGAACGCTCATTGTGGACGGGCGTGATCGAGTACGTGCGAATCTGGAAATTTGCTTCATTAGCATCCTCGGTCGTCACACGCGTTTGCTTTCTTTATAAATTAGTTCCTTGTATGTTGCTTTGGCACCTCATTACTGTGGTGTATGCCAAAAACAATGAAAACTGCCAAACGGCGTACGGAAGTTAACCACAAAGCCTAACTACAAAGAGTAGTAAATATTTTTTATGGGATGTGCATTTTTTAAATTGTAATATCAGGGATTTACATATGTTATTAAGTTCATTCAGTACAATATACATTTTCAAGTTCGCGATTTTTGTGATTTTTTTGTCGGCCTGTGGAGCCGATCAAAGTTTATAATTTTACATGGGACAATCCATAAGAAGATATAAGAATGCAATTAATTCGGAAACTAGAAGAGTGTAACACTTGTAAGGTACACTAACAAATGCAAATAATTAACTGAATAGAAAAGTGCAAATCCGAGAATTTTGTGATTTTTTTGGCGATCTGTAGAACCAATTAAAGTTTATAATTTTACATGGGAGTATCCATAAGACGATATAAAAATGTGATTAACTCGGAAACTAGAAAAGTTTAGAACTTGTAAGTCACAACAAAACATCGCAGAAAAACAACTAAATACAAATAAGCAGGTCACCCCCATAAGAATTTTTCACAAAGTCTTGTGGCTAACTTTTGATAACTTTCAAACTGTCCAAACAAACAGTCAAACAAAGCCGCCATGTTTTGGACCGCTGTGAAGTTAGTGAAAAATCCCAGACAATTTTTTTAAGATATTCATTCAGATAGATATGAAAAAAAAAATCCAGAGTGTCTTTTCTCCTTTACATGTGCTGTTTATATGACCCAAAATAATACAAATTTTGCGAGCGCCAATTTTTTTGACTCGGTGCAAGTGCCCTTAAATGACAATTAAAGTTTGAAATTTTCAATGCATTAGTCCATAAGAAAACCTATACATTCCATTTCCTCCGAAACTAGAAGAGTGTTTCTCAAAATGTTCAAACAAAAATGATTGCAAATTCAGAGATTTTTTGTTTCCATATTTCTAATAAAAAATGTCGAGGAATTTTTACTAACTTCTCATTGATCATGTTTGGTATGAAATGCAAAAAAAACAACGTCGACAAGCACGCAAATAATTGCGACATTTCAACATTGTTTTTTATTTTGCGCAGTTTACAGTAAAGTCGCGCAATGACAGAAATAACTCATTCTGCGATAACATGTGTCGTTGATTCATATCAACATAACTGCACATGTTCCGTCAGACACGTGTCCTCAGTGCAGTTTTTTTTGTTTAAACATGTTCGTATTTAAAAGCATTCACGAATGTATTGCCCATTTCTAACAAGTAAGACGCTAAATAACAAATTATTGCCAGTCGCGTCATTGATTTTCGTTTTACTTATCAGTGATTCTCACCTAGATCGTTTAGCATCTTCTAATCTTGTAATTATAGGTCATTTGCACCACACAAATCGATGAAGGCGAGTTGCCTTCTATCTTGCGTCATATATTGTTAACGGTATTAATATAATTAGTAATATTTATTCAAAGTTTTTTGCAATAACATTTCGCCGAAAAATTCGCTGTAAATATTTACATTTAAGATGTTTATTATGCTCGGGAATGACTCACTTGAATTGTAAAACTGGTATATGTATATGTACATATGTCTAGATTAAATTAATGCTGTTGCGCAATTTTACACAATATGTTTGCGTGCGCTACACCGAAAATTATGGAGGAATTTCATATACCAGGTCGAAATAATCAATAACAAAACTATTCAAGAATATTTCCTCAAAATTTCAAGTTGATTATTGCAGTATTTTCGGAGTTATAGTGCATAAAGTTAATAAAAAATATATTATAGCTTTGTTTATCCTAGTTTTGACCCGTTTTTTCATAACATCGTTTTTCAATATTGCGTGCACGATTGAGCAAATTCTACTAAACGGATTTGGCTGAATGACAGCTCATATATAGATAATTAAATTTTCTAGAATATGACGTTAATTACTTTTTGGGAAATTTACTTATTTTTTCGTATTTTTAAATCGAATTTTCATGAGAAAAAATGCACTTTCATTTCATAAATTTTTAAACTTTATAAAAATATGCAATTTTAACTTTTTCTTAAAATTATTCGACGTCATATTCAAGATAATTTTATATGCTTTTTAAAAACTTCTTGTTCGTTCGTTTCAGATGGAAATTAAGGGCACTGAAGTGTACGCAGTTGAGAAAGTCAAAAAATTTAAACGCAACACGCAACATCGTTTTTCAATTTTGCGTACACTCTTGAAGAAATTCTACCGACCTGCATGCGAGCTTACTTTATAGATAATTAAATTCTCTAGAATATGACGTCAGTTGAATTTTGAAGAAAATTATATTTATATATTTTTTCGTATTTTGAAGTCGCAATTTCATGCTAAAAATGTACATTAAATTTAAATCGGCATATAATAAATACGTAATTTTAATATTTTCTTGAAAATACTCGACGTCATATTCTTGATAATTTTATAAACTTTGTGAAAAACTTTAAGCTTTTTGTTGCGGAAGAAAATTGAAGATGCTTTCAAAAAGTATTGAGTACCTCAGAAAAAAAAAAGTTTAATGCCATACATTTTCTTTCGGCAAATGAAGTTCCGACCGTAACGCAAGTTTAGCTCAATTTGACATGACTAGAGCGCTCTATCCTCGAGGAACCGAACTAAAATCATTTCGATAGTAACCCTATTTGAACCCAGAGTACTGCGACGTATTTAAATTTACTTTCTTGTGTGTACATTCACGCTATAGTTATTTATAGAACGAATAACAAGTAATTATTATCAAGGTAAATTGCAGGTAGGAATAAACTACACAGGAAAATACGACTTAATTACGCGTTTATGTTTATTACCATGCATTATTGACATTCACTGACACGTTTACAGTTTTATTTCCACAATTTATTATTTTATTCCTTTGTTAACATTATCTACGATGATTATAAGGTTAATGTAGGGTGTACTCACCAAGTCGGCGTTTGCAGGAAAATAACTTGCACGTATTGGTAACTTGTCTGTACACTGGTCTTCGTCTCACGCTGGTCAGCAGGCAACTGTCGGCGGTCGGCACGCCGCCGTCGCGTATTTATAAGCGCACGGCGCTGGCGGCGGGTCATTCGCGTGTATGGGCGGAAGGAAGCGGTAGCGGTGGCGGCAGTGGCGCGTCGCGTCGCGACGCTCACAATCAATACGCGCCACGCGTCGGTGAGTCATACGGCGACGGATGCTCCCTCGGCGGCGGAGGTGGCACATGCACGTCAACGCGAGTGCGTTAGCATCGGCGTGCGTCATGTCGCCAACGCACAGCCGCCCCCCTTCTGAGAGAGTGAGTAGACGGCGAGGGCATGTATCCACATGTGTATGTGGCGGTCGCAACTTTACGTTGACCGCAATTGCACGTGCTATAGGGGTGGTTTCGTTCTTTGTGTCGTCTTGGTGTGGAAAATAGGTCTGCCGTCGATGCGGTAGAGGGGAGAGGGGTATTAGGGTCTTTTGTGTGTTGTTGGTTTTTCTACCACCACGCTGGCCACAATCGCCAGTATTTAGGTCGCCGGCGGTCGATTTTGTTATTCATTAATCACGCCACAACATAGTTCAGGTTGTGTAACACTTACTATTCTAGTACTCAGAATATATTAAGGAAATTTTAATGGTTTAGGATTGATTTCGGAGAAGTGGACCGGAACATATATGTCTTCATATTTCTTTATTGAACTAGATAATTTGTTGTTCTAAAAGTATAGTTCCTAATTAGATAATATCGTTTCTTGTTCACCTTTTTTAAAGTTACAACATTTGTGAGTACTCCTGAGAAACCCTGAACAGATTTTCTGAATAAATGAGACATTTTTAAAAGATCGTGTTGAAGAATGGTTTCCGAAAAGTAGGTCTACTTAGGCATAGTCAATGGACTATCTCCTGTCATTCAGATTGTTTCTGAGTAGCTTAGAATATATTAGCCTCGGGGTAGGTTGTTAGTCTTATCCATGATAAAGACCACTTCTGAAACGACCACCACAGATGTTAATTTTATTGGCAGAGTCAATAGAGCTAGAATCTGAGGACCCCTGGCGTGGTAAGCAGCGGTCTTACTCCCTAAAGCTCTGTCCCATTTTGCATTGTTCCACACTAAAAGAGGTACCTATACTTGTCCCTTCAGTTTGGGAACTCCCTCTCTTAATTATAAGGTAGTTCCAAATTAAAAAGTATCTATCCTTTCCCCCCCCAGAATGGGTATTTGCACCCATTTAAAATGAACGGAAACCACTTTTTCAGGTACCACCTTCCAGATGTATAAGGTAGTTATCCATTAAATAGATACCTGTCTTTGGCCGCACGGAATAAGTATTTGTTTCTATTTGAAATTTAAGGATACCACGTTTCTGGATACCACTTTCCCCGGTTCTGTCCGAAGAACTATCATCCATTCATTAACGACTCAAATTCGCTTATTCTGGTGTGTAAGGCCTTTCTTCTCCTTTCCTCTTCCTTCAGAATGACCGAGACCCTACCCACTCTCATCCTCATATTTAGCCACCCGACACATCGCCTTCCCATCACACTCATTCTTCCAGCAACCTGGAGGACTACATAATTTGGCATAGAATTTGGCATTCCACAATAAAACATAACTATCCTTGTCCCCTCAGAATGGATACTTATCCCCTGTTCAAATTTAAGGATACCATGTTTTCTGGTACCACCTTCCCCGGTCCACTTCAGAACAACTTTCATCAATCCATAAAGAAATGACTGAAAGTCCTCTGTTCCCGCGTATAAGGTAGCTCCACATTAAAAAAAGATACCTAACCTTGTCCCCTCAGAATGGGTATTTGTCCACATTTAAATTTAGGAATACCACGTTTTCAGGTACCACATTCCCTGATTCATCACAGAACTTTCATCATTTTGGCTTGATTAGCCCGAACAACACACAACCGGATAATTTCCATAGATACATTTCAAATATATCAATTTATAACAAGCTATACCCGTAGTGACAACTTGTAAACCTGCAAACCATTTCTTCCAGTATCGCAAATAATAAAACTACTCTCTGCTTGTAATTGCCCTCAACGATTCTCGACCACTACCATTCCCAATCCTTACAATAACCTACAATAACCACAGAAATTCGACTATTCGGACATCTTAAGGTTCGATATCCTCTGAGCATCCTCTGTTCTACAGAAACCCCATAATACCCCACTCTCATAATATACCATAATACCCTCATTTTGCAGCAAAAACAAAATGTGCAAATTCTCAGAGAAAGAACCAATGAAAAAAGGCGATGATGATAATAATATTGATACAAGCATTATACACTACATGCAGGTCATGCAGCTAATGGAGCAGGTGAACCAGCGTCGAATTCGTGAAGTGAATGATGGGACAACACGAGAAAGACGCCGAAATGCACGCGAATCAAGGAGACCCCGTCGCAGGCTGCTCTGGTCACCTCGAGATAATTCTAGTGCAGGTCGTTAGTGACCCTAGAAGCGAAGCACTACATTTCTTCTCAGATTCTTATAAATAATTTATATTTAGCTATTATCCGTCCATATGAACAGAAGGTTTTCTTCTTGAAACTGGAAGAAGCTGTCTGCTTCTTCTCAAGTGGTAGTAAGCCTTAGTGGGAGATTTTCTCGGTGACCCCGGTTTAGGTACTCGCTTGAAAGGTGTGTACGCTATTGGAAAGTGGTTTTCCCTCTGGACTTGTTTAATAATTCAAGAGCCACGTATTATTTACACATATATTTACACATATATACAACACTCTTGTATAAAATAACTGAAAAATGTATTTATTTCTTTTTTGTTGAAGTGAACACTTCTTATGGGAGGGTAAATTGCTTCGTTATGTAACGATCACGAAACGAAATTCGATAGTTTGAAGCTACTGAAATCGACTGAAAATCATTTCCGTGCCCGCATGAGTCGATTTTAACTGAAATTACTGAAATTGATAGTAATAGATAACAATGATAATTGATAATGACTGAAACTATATTTTCAATCATAAATCTACACATAAATGTATACTATAGGGTAGTATATAAAATAAGAAACAATTGGATATATTCTGCATCTACTTGTCGCTACTTCAGTTATCGATAAGTATCGATACCGGGCAATTCGATATCAACCGATTTTTACGCCATCTTTATGTGTTAAATATAAGGTCAACTAAACTTCCCTATCGTGTGGACAAACCTTTCATTGAACATAGGTGTCTTCGTTTTCTCATTAGTAATAGAAGAAAGCATAAAACTAGCATAGTATGATAGAAGAATATATTTGACTGAGTAATTTTACTTATGTAAATATTTCTAAGACCCAAAACTTTGATACTTTCGGTACTTTCGATTATTTTCGACACAATCGATTCTTCCAAATATTATCTAAACATCGATATTTTCGAATACTATTCGTTACTTTGTGATACTATCGATGTCATTCGATACATTCCATACTTCGATACTTTAGATATTTCGATACTTCCGATACTTATGATTTTTTCGAAAGTATCCATACTTCTCGATTCTTTTCGTTACCATTCGATTATTTCGATTCCTCGATACTTCCGGTAGATCGATACTATCGATACTTTGGTACTTTCGATACTTCGATATTTTCCAAAATTTTGACACCCGTGTCCAAGAGTCATATGTTTTTTTTATGTAAAAACGGCACAAACCCATAAATAATTTACTGAATTAAACAATAAAATTCAAACAATAGATTCTTCCAACCAGACCATCAAAAATTAATTAAAATGAAATATCGCATGCACCGATGTTGTGTTATGACCATATTTTATTCAAGCTGCATGCATGAGTAACAATTACGTTATTTTACCATTTTACCACCTATAATTAATGAAGACTGTTTTGTTTTATTTCGTTTGCGTCTGAATGTATTGCGTGATTTGGATGTCACTCCATGTTCATGCGTTTTAAATTAATTGAACTTGTTTTACTTGTTTTACAAGTTCGTGCAATGTAGAAATTAAAACAATTATACCACATTAAGTTTGTACTGTTTTATTTATCACAAACATCAAACGTTAAAATTATGCAACGCGAAATAAAATTTAGAATTAAAAACAGAATGGTCATATTAAACGGTTCAGGTTTAGGATTTACTTGGTTATCTGGTTCAGGATTTCTATAGTTGGCTCGTAAACTTTCGCGCGTACGTTAATACCAAACAGAAAGTCGTAATGAGACCATTTTTCGAGGTAATACTTCCCTTTGAGATTGGGCAATTCGTTGTGAAGACGATCCACATCCGGTAATTGACAGAACTTATCCCTACCACCATAGAAGGAGTACACGGGTGCCCTCACATTCGTCAGGTTGTAGCTGGGTGGAGTCGAAGATCCGTATTTTTTCTTGTTGATGTTTTTAGGGTAACTGAATTGGGCGAATACATCTAAGGGACCGACCATCAGACTAAATGAACATCATTAAAGCCAAAAGGAATGGTCTTACCATTGTTTACACCCTGTGTGAAGTGGGTAAACTGTTTAATACTGGATGGGCCTGGGTAACGAGCGTAAATATTACGGGTCTCTTTCTTATCGTACTCATCTGGGTTGTTGCCCATGATGAAAAAGTAAGCCCACTCGCAAATGTACTTCGTGGGTGTCCAGCTGGCACATGCAGTCGTCAGGAAAGCGGTGATCAGACTGTTTCGTGGCAGTTCGATGCTTCGGAATGGCAGGGTCTTAAGGAGCTGAGAGGCAGGGTCCTGCTGTTAAGGTATTACTTCTTTAATGGGTGCACTTACCCCAATTTTATCGAAAGGTGCCATGGAGCGGAAGATGGGGCTGATACTGTGGTAATGGAATGCCACAGGAGCGTAGGCAAAAGTGGCGATTATCTTATCGTTGTACTCGGGTTTCGTGGAAAGCATCACCCACATAGCGGTATTACCCTGAGAGTGGCCAATATGGGCCACACGAGACTGGCCGGTTTTCTTCAAGATGTAGTCGATTGATTCAGGTAGGTCTACGCTCCCCATGTCGTGATATGAGAAGTCAAAGTACGTAGGATCGAAGAAAGGTTTCTTGGTGTGACCACGTGAGTAGGTGTTGCCTCTGTTGTTGATCAGCCATACATCATAGCCGGCATCAGCCAGTAAGAATCCTTACAATTTTTAAAGAACATATTTAAACTGACTGATAAGATGATAATGAACACCAATATATGCTTTAAGGAACACCATCAGATTTTACCAAATACTAATAAACTAATTATTGTTATTAATATCAGATGGTATGTCAGTTAAGTTAAGGAAGGCCATCAGATTGTAAGATACTAGTTCTTACAATCTGAGAAACAAGGTGTTGTTGTTAAAATGTCACGGTATATCATATACTTTAATGAACACCTGTTTTAATGATCACACCATCAAATTTTACCAACTACTAATAAACTAACTGCTGTTGCTAAAATCCGATGGTACATCAGATCCTAGAAACAAACACCATCAAATTTTACCAGCAACTAATAAACTAGTTATTGTTTTAAAATCTGATGGAATATCAGATAATTTAAGGAACACCATCAGATTGTAAGAACTAGTAATGAACAAGGTGTTGCTGTTAAAATGTCATGGTATATCAGATACTTTAATGAACACCCTCGTATGCTTCAAGGGACACCATCATATTTTACCAAATACTAATAAAGTAATTATAGTTGTTAATATCTGATTGTATGCTGGATAATTTAAGGAAGGCTATCAGATTGTAAGAACTAGTAATAAACAAGCAGTTGCTGTTAAAATGTCATCGTATATCAGATACTTTAATGAACACCATCATATGCTTTAAGGCACACCATCAGGTTTTACCAACTACTCATAAATTTACTGTTAAAATCTGATAGTACATAATAAGATTCATGTAAGAACATCTGACTTTACCAATTACTACTAAACTAGTTATTGTGGTAAAAATCTGATGGTATACCAGATAATTTAAGGAAAACCATCAGATTGTAAAACCTAGTAATACACAAGTTGTTACTGTTAAAATGTCGTGATATATCAGATACTTTAATGAACACCATCATGTGCTTTAAGGAACACCATCATATGCATTAAGGAACTCCATCAGATTTTACCAAGTACTAATAAACTAACGAGCTAAAATCTGATGGTATATCAGATACTTTAAGGAACACCATCAGATACAATTAACAACTAATATACTAACGAGCTACAATTTGATGGTATATCAAATGCTTTAAGGAACATCATCAGATACTACTAACTACTAATGAACTAGCTGTTGTTAAAATCGGATGGCACATCTGATACTTTAAAGAACTCCATCCGATTTTCATAACTACTAATAAATGGTCTATTGTTGTTAAAATCTGAAGGTATATCAGATACAAAGGAACACCATCATCAATTAAGGAACATTTTTTAGCAGTCAGATGTTTTGAAAAAAGAGTATACAAAATGATTATGTACGAATTATGGGTAAAAAATGATTGTGCTTAAAAATGTGACGTACCTATAGAATTAGTTTGAGCAGTATTGGTGGCAACAAACGGACTAGAGTCCCCACAGAGTCCATGTTCCACCAAAACCGGCACACGGGGACCAGTTCCAGGTCCAGCCTTTCCGTAAGGAATCCGAAAATGTGTGAGGATATAACCATCCGAGCAAACCACTTCATGTTTCTCGACAGTGTAGTTCATATTTTGTATTAACTCCGTCTAATTGTACGTTGGATAAAGTTTAGGCATCGTAGAAATGGATACGTCCTCTTCAGACTAATGTATTCAGACCCACACACACACACACACACACACACACACACACAGAGAGAGATCCTACTTACCGTGGTCATCCACGCAAAATCTTTAGCCTCACATGGTACACCGTACGCGAGTAGAGCTAGGTAGCAACTAACGAAAACGAACATTTGGCGTTGCATCTTTGGCGTATTCTGGTAAGAAGGGCAGGAACAAATAGTGTGTCCTCTCACTTGGTGCCCCCGAAATGATTGCTGGGTACCGCGTACCGCCTGACTATATACCCGATACGTATTTAACGACGCGTAATTAGTATATCGATAGGCCGAAATTGTTTTAGCGCATAATTAGCAAAGCTACACTTACGCCCGACTCTGATTGTTACGTGTACTTGGTGATACTAATACTTTAGTTGTGGCTCACGAAAAATGAACACTAGTAGCCTGAACAGAGAATATTTAATATGTAACAAAATTATACAGCAATAAAACCGCACACGGTAATTTCAAACTGGCAATTACGCTTCCTTCCGTATTTTTAACACATCAAAGGAGATTAGCATGGCGTATCAAGGATATTCATATGTTTACGGATGGCCCTAATGCGAGGTCGTAGCCAGTAGTTCGGATATGAGTTTATTAATTAATTTGACGAAATTAGCAAGGACTTTGTTGAGGTACTAGGTTCCTTGTTGCATCCATAAATTAATTTATCTTCGCATGTACAAAGTATAATGGAAAGATATACTAAAACGTTTACTTTTTGAAGGTGAAACTTGATTTTGTCACTCCAATTACCTAATTAGGAGTTTGATTAGATTAAGTATGATGAGGATTATCTGGAAATAGGCAAATGAGTAGGAACACCATCTGAATAATCCCAAATATTTGAAGGAATACCATCTGACTTTACAAACTACTAATACACTAGCTGTTATTAAAATCTGATGGTATATCAGGTACTTGAAGGAATGCCATTAGATACTACTAATATACGAACTGTTGTATATCTGATGGTATATCAAATAGTTTCAGGAACACGAACAAATTTTAATAACTAGTTATAAACTAGCTGTTATTGTTAAAATTTGATGGCATATCAGATACTTTAAGGTACACCATTCAATTTTAACAACTAGTAATAATCTACAAGAATACCATTAAATTGTAACAACTACTAATAACTAGTTTTTGTTAACATTTGAGGGTATATCAGATACTTTAAGTAACACCATCGGATTTTAACAACTTCCAGTAGTTGATAAAAATCTGACGGTATATCAAATATTTTAAGGAACACCATCAGCTTTTATCAACTACTGATAAACTTACTGCCGTTGGTAACTACTAATAAAATAATTGTTATTGCTAAAATCTGATGGTACCACAGATCCTTGAAAGAACATCTTCAGATTTTACCAACTACTAATAAATTAGTTATTGTTGTTAAAATCTGATGGTATACCTGTTAATGTAAGGAATACCATCAGATTATAAGAACTAGTATTAAACAAACTGTTGCTGTGAAAATGTAATGGTATATCAGAAACTTTAATGATCAACATCATATGCTTTAAGGAACACCATCAGATTTTACCAACTACTAATAAACTAGCTGTTGTTAAAATCTGATGGTATATCAGATGATGGTATATCAGGAGCACGATGAGATGCTTTAAGGAACTCCATCAGTTTAACAATGACAAATAAATTAGCCCTTTTTAAAATATGATGGTACTTCAAATACTTGAAGGAACACCATCAGATTTCAACAACTACAAATAAACTAGCTGATGTTGTTTTGATGGTACATCAGATATTGCCTAATCCACATGTAGATGTTTTTAATAATCTATTCACTTGATGGTACCAAGGCTTAGGGGACTGAAATTGTATAGATATCTGAGCATACATATAAATTAAACATTTTATATTTATAAAATAGTCATATGCATTAAATACATGTATATATTTCACCTTTCCTAAACAAGTAAAATTTATTGTTAATCAGATTTTTCTTAGTCTAGTAGGCTTCCGTCGACGACGTTTTGCTTTGGTGTTTTTCATCGGGGCGAGGATAAACTTCCTCGGAAGGTTGGAATATTGAGAGAGGATATCCATTGTCGGGGAGTAAACCACCTCAGCGGCATCCAGTCCATACATAAAATCCATATGTGCCCAATCTGCGATATACGTCTTGGTCTGGAGATTTGGCAGGAGTTTGTGGAAGCGTTCCACGTCCTGCAACTGAGCAAATGCATCCTTCCCACCGTAGAATGTATGCACCGGCACCTGTACCGCGCTGCAATTGTATTCCGGGGGTTCGCTTTGTTTATATTTCTGCATATTCCCAGCATATCCATAGTCAAACATCCGAAATTTTCCTGCAATTCCCAAAAAAATCGCATAATTAACTAAGATAATATCCTGATAATACCCATATACGCGCTGTTTAAATTTGACTTGTTAATTGCTGACATAAAATTGCAAATGGTATTTTTATATATTCCATTGGGCCATCCAATGATAACGCATTGAGATTAGTTGAAACATTACGCAATTCCGACTACAACCAATAACTATAAAAGTTAAGCAAATTTATTCCCTACTGATAAGCCTCAAATCGCCTTTTTTATCAAACAAAGAGCTGGTGTTGTAATACCAGGTCTTTGTTTTGACAACTAATGCAGATTGATTTTTGACGGATACATATTTTATGTATTGCCACTTTGGGTATTGCAGTCATCAATATTTGATGACGTGATTCGATACCTGAATTAATTTCTTGTATGTAATGCGCCATTTGCATCATTGATGAGCCGGCTGGGAAGTGACCGTAGATCACCGGCAGCATGGTAGAATTCATTTGGGACGGGTTGTAGCCCATCAGCATGTAGTAAATATTTGAGCAGACGACCTGCGTCGATTCTCTGTCCGAGCACATCATGCCGGTGAACAGACGCAGGAGGCTGTTGCTCGGCGCAAAGTTGAATTCCCCTATGAAGAGTTTCAGCGCTGTGAGCTGTAAAATGATGTATAGGTTATGAAATAAGGTCGGAAACTTGGAGAGTGTAACTTACACCGCCAATCGCTTCAATTGGGGCTAGAACGCGGAACATCAGACTGATGGTATGCTTGTGGAAGGCGATAGGCGCATAGCTGATATGTGCCTGGACTTTTTCATTGTACTCAGGTCGTTCCGAGAGCATCACCCACAAACTTGTGGTGCCTTGACTATGACCTATATGTAAGACTTGCTTTTGCTGAGTTAGATTCAATACATAGTCGATAGTATTGGGTAGGTCATAGACGCCGACCTCGTGCCAGGAGAAATCCCAGAATGCTCTGCGATTATAGACGGGGTGTAGAGTGACGTGTCTTTCAGAGTATTCGTTTCCTCGTGTGTTTAATAACCACACGTCGTAACCCTCATCGGCTAGAAGGTACCCTGTTAAGAAACACCATCAGTTTATTAAGTACAGCTAATAAACTAGCTGAAATAAATCAGATGTTATATCAGCTATTTTAAAGAACACCATCCGATTTAAAAAGTTTTAATAATTTAGCTGGTGTTACAGTTTGATGGTACATCAATGACTTTAAGGGACTCCAACAAAATCAGAGAATATATCAAATACTTTGACGCTCACTATCATATTTTAAAAACAACGAATAAACATACCGCTGTTGTTTTTATCTGATGGTACAGCAGATACTTTAAGGTACACCACCACATTTTAACAACTACTAACAAGTGCTAATAAACTAAATATTGTTAAAAACTGATGGTACATCAGATACTTGCCTAACCCACTTCCAGGTGTTTTAATAATCCAATCACTAGATGACCCCAGTAGACCATGTTGCAGAAGAATAACAGGTTTATCTTTAATCTTCTCGCGTTTACGTCCATAAGGGATGCGGTGGTGTGTCAGAACGTACCCGTCATCAGTAATCACATTGTGTAACTCTACATCGTAGCCGTACTTTCTAATCAACTCCGGCTTAAAATTGAAAATGCATGCATGAAGAGTTGAGGTAAGTTAGTTAATGTTTGAAATTTTGAGGGTACCAACAGATAGATCATACCGTTCGGAGGATGGCATCCTCTTCAGGATTCCCGAAATCCAGGCAAGTCGCACGTACGATTAGCACCCCAACGATGGCGCACAAACGAACACTCATCTCGTCGTACTCGATCTAAACAGAACGATAATTATCACCCGTTTTTTTGAAGACAGTAAAGTGTACTACATATTAATTAAGAGCAATACGTAACCGGTGAAACACTCAACTTTTGATTTCGGTCATTCCATTTCTTTTCGCTCCTTTTCATCCTAGAGTTGCTCACTTTAAGTATCTCCTCGAAAGTCGTTCAAAACGTCGAGTGTCATTCGTAGTCGCCAAATTATTTATACGCGTTTGAATCGTTAATCAATGCATGAATGTGCCGTTCTGCAAAAACTGCGCGGTTGCGTTCATCCGAAGACTAAACTCGCGCATTGTCGGCGCTCAACTGAAGAATTCAGCGCAAAGCGAAACTCCAACACACCGAGTAGCCCCGCAAGAACAAGAGTGAAACAAGAGTGGATTACACATTTGTGTAATCCACTTGTAATGGCTTAAATTGTATTGCATAATGCCGCTTAAATCAACGCTCTTGCAAAGCGGTCAGTGTGGACAGGCAACACTTGCATTTGAACACTCTGATGTCTTCGATTGAAGGTACCATTACTTCAATTGCGTGACGCTGACCTACGTGAGAGTGCTTTTGATTTGTTTTCGTGTCATCGTATGTCGCGGTAGACAAATGCAAACATGCTAGACACTTTTACTTTTTTCGGTCAATTTGAACAAACTCGGTTTAGATCAATCGTAAGTTTCGAAATCTGCTGACTTTGTATGCTCTTAACTAATCCTCGTAAATTAATTAATGATTTAATAACGTCTTACACTTCGAATAATAGATTTTAGTATACGTTGTGACTTACCACTTATGAAAAAATGTCTCTAGCTTTCTCTGCCATTCCACGATTGCTGGTATATCCTTGGAGTGCTGGTAGATCCTTAGGGAGCTGGTATATCCATACAGATGTGTTGTATCCTTGAGGAGCAAGTATATCCTTAAGGACCAGGTATAACTTTAGAGAGATTGTATACGTTTATAGAGCTGGTATATCCCCAGAAAGCACACCATCAAATATTCGCGAATCAAACAAACTGTAAAATATCTGGGAAGAACAAATATAAATATCCAAGACCATAGATCACGGAACAAACACACTTACCTTGACTTTGTCAGTGCCTCACCTCCTCAGTAAACGAGCCTGATTATATTAAATTAAGACAAAGTTGTTTTCGATATAGGTAGCACTATTATGAGATCATTTACGAGGCATAAACGATTTAAAAAGGTTTTAAAAGATTTACACCAGAGATTACCAGGATCTGTGATGTTTGCTTTAAGGTAACGCACGGAGTTCAAGACCTATGATAGGAATCATTTAGAAACTGCACTTCACTGCAACGAATCGCCAACTACTACGCATCGAAAACGCGTATTGCAAATTACTGGACAAATCGCTGTCTGCGTGCATGCCGCGTCCAATCATTAGAGGTCTAATCGAGCGTGCAGGTATACCTATACTCTGCAGGTATGCGCAAATTCGATCATACATCGACCTCGGAATTGGGCGAGAATTGCGAACGGAAGTCGGTCATTTCTTCCACGGCATGGCGCCGAATATTACGATTGCGCCGCGTCGGTTCACCTGGCGATATTTAGGCTAGATTTATCCTTGGAATGTAATTAGTGCCACTACTCTGGCGATTTGTGACACTGTGTATTGCACATTGCGACTCTCCATTCAAATTCTCGATCGTAACCTTGATTCTCAGCGTATTGAGTACGTATTTTCCTTGCACGAACAGGTGCTTTTCGCATTTTCTCGTTTTTAATTTTATTAATTTTATTATTTTATACGCATAATATATAGGACATTCCACAAGTTTATTTCTACTTTCGCTGTATATCGCTGTTTATCGAATTACTGATAAACCGTAAACAACTAGCCTATAATTACCTAATTATTTGGAAAAAAGGCTTCCATTAGACATTGTTGTCTTCTTATGTAAACATGATAATGAGCTGGAAATTGTTTTTTAAAGTAATTTCACTTATTTTTAGTCGGCTTAGTACTTATCTATGGTTGCGCATATGTCTTATCAAAATATTGAGTGCAACAAACGAAATTTCAAGCTGGTATTCATTAAAATAATTGCAAAATACTAGCTTAACATGTGGTTAATTAAAATGCACTTACAAGAATCCGTTTCGTTGTTCCATTCGATAGATTTGCTTAAAATGTCTGTTGGGGTCAGTCCTGTTTCTGTAGCTTCGAATGATGAGATTGGCAAAAGGAGAATAAATAGAACCACAGAATGATTCAGTCAACGCGTTCTGAGGGCATAGTCCTGTATGTCTGTATCTGAAGAGGATGTTAAAATGACCATGTGGTCTGTATTTCTTATGTAAGCTCGATCATGAGCTCGATTAGGTTTGATAAATTATTCCACATATTTTAAGGCGATTGTAGTAGTTATCTATCGTTTCACACGTGTCCTTATCATTATTTTAGCATAAAAAACGCACATTTATGCTGATAGTCCAGAAACTAGTTACAAAGCATTGTTCAATTCCGTATATATGTATAGAAATCTCAGCATGCTTGTAGTCAACTTAATTGATCTAGTTGATCTAGCACAGGCCAAATCCACCTGAGGAGTTTCCCCGTTAGTTAATCTGTTGGAAAACTCAAAACAAACCTCTGCCTAAGCTTGCTGGAAGATACTGAGGTGTAGAACAAGGTCTGTTGTGGTCAGTCTTGTTGATGTGAGTAGAATAGAGAGATTGGCAAAAGGAGAAGAGATAGAACCACAGAATAAATCCGTCAGAGCGTTCTTAGGGCAGAGTCCTGAAGATCTGTATTTGGAGAGGCTGTTAAACTGACCACATTGATCTGTAGCTTTTATGTAAATATGATAATGAGCTTGGTTGTTCCATTTCACAAATTTGGATAGAAATCTCACTATGATTGTAGTCAATTTTATTGACTTCGTTGACCTAGGACAGACCAAAACCACCCCGTTAGAGCGTTCTTAGGGCAGAGTCCTGAATATCTGCATTCGGAGAGGCTATTAAATTGACCACAGGGATCTGTATCTGAAGAGCTGAATCTGAAGAAGATGTTAAAATGATCAGGGAGATCTGTTTTTCTTACATACACAGGATAATGAGCATAAAAATAGTTTAATAGGTTATTCCACTTAATTGTAGACGTTTTAATACTTATTTAGCATTTTTCTTTTGGTATCATCATAATGTTGTTCATTATCAAGTGTCTTATCATAATTTTCAATATAAAAAAAGAAAATTCAAGCAGGTATGGCAGAAAATAATTACAAAACACTCACTCAACAATTACATCAATTAAAAAGCAATTCCAAAAACCAGTATTATTTCAAGATTACTTTATACCTTTTTCTATATAACATTTTAATCGTTTGCATTTGTTTACGTTTGATTGTGGTTTATAGGTTCTACGTCGAACATTTCCATTTTTTACACGAATTGATTAAGGCAAGAAGCCTTGAAGTCCATGCTTTGGTTGTTGGCTCGCCGGTTTTAGGTGCAGCGAACGCTAAATTGGTCAAGTTCGTCGTGATTGTATGCAGTATGTTCAAATTTTGGAAGCGTAATATGGCAACAGTATCTATTCGGGACGCAGCGCGGCAATTTCGCTGACATTTCATATTTTCAACATACGCAATGACTTAATGTCTTGCTCTGTTCTTCAACATCTTCTCAAAAAAGCGCGAATCGTTTAAAATAATAAGTTATTTCAATATGGAAAAGTTAATGATGATTCTTTATGAGTGTCTACTAAAGAAACTTGATTTACAACATGGGCAAAATTTATTGCAAATTCACAAACTTTTCTTTCTGCGAATTTATAAGAAACCCACATAATTTTGCTTTAAATATCAAGTTTATATATTTATAAACAAATTAGCATTTCTATCTTCAAATTGTTTCAACCAACTTCGTACTTTCACACGTTGTTGAAACTTACTAATTATAAGTTTGTATAAGTATGATAAGTACGTTGCAATGTGCAAACATGTTTTCACATTTTGGCTCCAGACCGTACTAGGAAATTACGAAAATCGACAAGTTATTTGATGTTCATTACGCGAGTACTTAACTAAATTTTAGTAAATAATCGTCATAACGGCATTGAGTATAAATACGAATAAATTTTCGTAAAATTATAGGTTTCCGCTTATTTAATCCAGTTTTTTGAGTTTTGTGGCTTAAGATATTCCGTAAAACTCAAGGTTCAGAACATGTTTACGTTACATTTGATTAAATTACGCTTTGCGACATACAATTTACATAAATAAAGGTAAATAACGTGAAGCATTATTTTGGAATTAAGAGAATAAATCCATGGTTAATAATTTAAAAAATTGATGTTATTATGATGAAATATGCGTTTAAATGTGTCTTTATTCGCAATTATGCTTTTGGAAATACATTTCTACGGATATATCTATGGTAGTATAATTTATACCGATCTGAAGTTGACTACAAAATCTAGCAGCAAGAAGTTGTTAGCATTTCTTATGTGAGGTGAGTTTTTTTAAATATAGCATCTGTGATTTACATATGTTAATTAGATCACCCATGTCAATATAAAAGTGAAAATCCGCGATTTTTAGGATTTTATTAGCGGCCTGTGAAGCCAATCAAAGTTTAGAAGTTATCATGGGAATTTCCATAAGGCGATATAAAAATGTAATTAACTCGAAATCTAGAAGAGTATAGCACTTGTAAGCACACTAAAAATTGCAATAAAATAACTGATTACAAATGTGTCAGTCCGCGGTGTTAGTAGCGGTCTATGGAACCGATCAAAGTTTATAATTTTACATGGGACTGTCCATAAGACAATATAAAAATGCAATTAACTCGAATAGTAAAAGAGTGTAGCACTTGAAAGTCACACTAAAAATTGCAATAAAATAACTGATTACAAATATGTCAGTTCGCGATGTCAACGATTTTAGTAGCGGTCTATGGAGCCCATCAAAGTTTATAATCCAGTTTTTTAAATGTTGTGTCTTAAGATATTCCGTAAAACTCAAGGTTCGAAACATATTTACGTTAGGTTTGAGTAAATTACCCTTTGCGACAAATAATTTATATAACTAAAGGTAAATAACGTGAAGCATTATTTTAGAATTAAGAGAATAAAACCATGGTTTAAATGCGCCTTTACTCGCAATTATGCTTTTGGAAATACATTTCTACGGATATATCTATGGTAGTATATTATTACCGATCTGAAGTAAACTACAAAATTTAGCAGCAAGAAGTGGTTAACGTTTCTTATGGGAGATGAGTCGTTTTTGAAATTAGCATCTGTGATTTACATATGTTAATTAGATCACCCACGTCAATATTAATGTGAAAATCCGCGCTTTTTTCGATTTTATTAGCGGCCTGTGGAGCCAATCAAAGTTTAGAAGTTAACATGGGAACGTCCATAAGGCGATATAAAAATGTAATTAACTCGAAAACTAGAAGAGTGTAGCACTTTAAAGTCATATCAAAAAATTGCAAGGAAATAACTGAATATAAATATGCATGTCACATATTTTTGCGATTTTCTTGGTGGCCTGAGGACCGGGTCAAATTTCCCCAATGTTTATATACGTTAGTGGCTACAAGCGGAACTACTTTCCTAGATAAATTGACATTATCTTGGAAACTAGATTAGTGTATCAATTGAAAATCATACCAAAAGTAGCAAAAAAATACCTGAATACAACTACAACTGAAAACAACAGAACTAGTTTCATTATTATCTTCATCTTCCTGGTTTCGAAAGATGAACGACTTATTTTAACGAATGTTTCAACCCGGGTCTTGCTCCTGTGATTGAGACCTTCATCTTTTCCTAGGCCTGTCCAATCTCAGGGGATCTTTTTCTTTGCCTTCTCCTGTTCCGCACCCATCTTATAATATCTGGTGTGCCACATTTTCCCCGTATTTCGGTTTTTATTCTTCTATCAGCGAGAGAGTATCCAGCAATTGATCTGAGGGTCCTCATCTCTTCGATTCTGAGTATATAAGAATCTGAGTTTGTAAGGTCCCACGCAGGCTTTGTAAATTCTCGCCTTGCTGTCAGTTGTTATGTTCTTGTTTCGCGAAACCGGGTTTCGCAGTACTTCTGATATCCGGGCTGCTCTCGTTATCTGCGTTAAATTCTAAACGTTGATTGGCTAATCACAGGTGCTATACCCGGAATCTCACCTCCCATAAGATACGCTAACAAATTCTTGTTGATTGTTTTTGTAAACAATTGTTTTTGTTTAAATTTTTGCACCTGAATAATGATGTTATGTACTGGCTAATTGACCATTCAATGTTAATTTCGAAATAAAAATGGTTAAATCGATTAATTGCCAATGAGAATATAAATCTCGATTGTTTCATTCCAAAAATGTGGGGAAATTCCCAGTAAAACCCATAAAAGCATGCATTAATTAATTGCCATTGTTTTATTTAAATTACGGCAGTCCATTATAAAAGACCATATTAAAGACTCCATTGTTTTTGACCATTAGTAATAATTCATGTGTACTACAAAGCATTTGTAATGCGATTTTGTAAAAAAAACTGGAAACATTTTATTCTTAGCTTAGGCTGATCATACGTGTGATTGTGTCGTCGTACACCAGTTTTCGGGCGCTAATACCAAATGTGAAGTCAGCATGGCCAAGAACCCGATTTTCTGAGGAAGCAGCGAATCCATTTGGTAGGCTCTCATTCAATCTTAGCACATCCAAAGTGTCTACAAACCGATCTAAACGGCTATAGTACGCGTAAATCGGCACAGTAACTGCTGAAAGATTGTATTCTACTCTGGCTTCGAAAAAGTTGGTCTGGTAATGACCAAATGCACCTGAGGAGTTCCCTTGTTAGTATTCCGCTTAAGGAACTCGAAATAAATCTGCTGGTATACTTACATGAACGCACCGACTGTGTATAGTGAATTAAAGTCTTCGTAGAACAACCAGATGGGTTGTGGAGCAAGATTTGTTGTTGAGCCTCTCTGTCTTGTTGTTCAGGATTGGAATCAGCAAAAGGGGAATAGATAGAACCACAGAATGCTTCCGTCAGGGAGTTTAGAGGACACGCCGCTGCTAGGTATGCCAACAATCTTGAGTCCTGAATGATACTAAAGTAGCCTATAAATTGAGTCACACTAGAAACCTGCAATTTTCGGTGTTAAAAGTGACTCTGGGCATGTTTTAAAAGTTACCAGAAAGAACCTCTCGGGATACGTGAGTATCTGAGCTGGTATGTTGGTCAGATGACAGAGGAACGTTGCTGGCGCGTAGCTAAAGTGCGCTTTGATTTTTCTATTATGTTCAGGGAGCGTCGATGCCATTACGTAGAATTGTGTAGCACCCTCAGACATTCCAACGTGGAAGACCTGTGGTGAGCCTGTAACATTCAACACGTAGTCGATAACAGCTGGTAGGTCATAGACGCCCATTTCGTGCCAAGAAAAATCCCAAAAGGTGCGATCTAACCAACTTCGGGGGTTTAAGGTTGTGTGATTCGTTGAGTACTCGTTACCACGGTTGTTTATTAGCCAGGTGTCGAAGCCATTATCAGGTAGGAGGTACCCTATGAATTTGTTTGGATTATACACAAAAACAAGAACATGAACAAGACGATATTATAAAGAAACCTACCTAATGATCGATGGTCACCCAAGGCAATAAAATCAAAGGAGGACCCACACATGGAGTGTTGTAGCAGTACCGGGAGTCCCTGTCTTGGAACAGATTGATTCCTAGGACCAGGACCAGTTATGCGATGCAGTTCTAGGATATAACCATCTTTTGTGGTGACCCAATGGATTTCGTTAGGGTACCCTGCGTTGGTCAACAGCCGGGGCTGCAAATTGCATAAATAGATCCTGGCCATAGTCCTGGTAAAATGTGGCCAGTTTACTCACAGTTGTAAGGCGGGCACTTTGACCAAGTACGAGTAGTGGGAGTAAACCGAGCCATACCACCACAATTTCTAAGACGTTGATCTTCGCGTTTCGTACCATTGTCCATCGGCGAATAAACGCCTACCACTCTGTGAATGCATTTAAATATTCCACCCGCAGCAATTTATTGAGGTCATTTTCGTGATAAATTATGTGTATTTTACGCAGCTATTGTATTTTTTTAAATTGTTTTTCTTTGCCATAGTTTATTGCGCTTGCACTTTATTATCAACAATGCAAATTGAAAAAGCGGGTTATGCAAATTTGTTTAGATTAATTAAATGCTCTTAATAGTTTGCTGCGGTCCTTGGCGATTTTTTTTGCTTATTTTATGAAATGTTATGTTGTTTATAAAAATGGGAAATTGTTTTTAAATGACTCATGAGAGCTTTATATTTCATAAAAGTACCTAGACTTTTTTTCTAGGAAACTTTTTCGACTATATCGACTTGAAAGTGAAAGGATCGAGACCCAACAAGAGGGTTTTCACCCTTAAGTTACTTCCAGTCTTCAGTCATAGATGGCATGCGTTGTATTAGTTAAGGATATCTTCTGAATAAAAAACGAATAAGTAGCATGTCTTTATCTGCTTGGTTATTTTTTCTTCATGGTTATTTTTGTTTATTTTTGTTGTAATTTGTTGATAATTGCTTTCTGCAATAAAAAATTAAATGAAGATTTGTTTGTTTGAAGTGATTGAAGTGAATAAATGTTTCAGATGGATTTTTTTTGTCTCAAAAACTTTTTCACAAGCCGTTTTAAACAAGCAAGTTTTAAACAAGCTGTTTCACCCCCAATCGTTGGAATATAAACGAAAGCAAAATGAGGACGAAAGCGTGTCCCTCATTGCGAAAACGATTTTCTTAATCGCGTGCAATAATCGTAAAACGCATAGAAGCGTATTGGAAATAAAAAAGGCGTCAAACCGATGCTGTTGAAATCGTTTGGGATGATTAGGGGAGTTTAGAGAGTTTTTGGCTGATTGGGGTTATGTGGGGTTTGGGAAGTTTTTGGTGTCTCGAGGGTTTGGACGGTTTGGGGTTAGTGGGATTTGTGGGGTTTATGGGGTTTGTGGGGTTCGGATCTTTTTTTTGGGGGGGGGGTTCTGGTGTTTGGGGGGTTTTGGAGAGTTTCGGGGATTTGTGAGGATTACGGGGTTTGTGAGGTTTGTGGGTATGTGAAGAATAAGGGGTTATGGGGTTAATAAGACTTCTGGAATTTCTGGGGTTTAGTAGGTTTCAGGAATTTCGGTGGTTTATAAGGTTTGGGCGGTGTACAATCTTTGCGGAATTTTTGGGGTCTGGGATTTTAGTGCGTTTTATAGTTTTTGCGGTAGTTGAAGAGTTTGGGGTTTCAGAGATTTGTGACGATTGAGTGGTTTTGAAGTTTGAGTGTTTATGGAGTTAGTGGGGTTTGTGGGGTTTGAGTTTTTTTTGGGGGTTTCAGTGGTTTGGCTAGTTTCAGCGTTTCGGGGGTTTTAAAGCTTTGGGTGATTGTGGGGTTAGAAGGGTTTGAGGAGTTTGTTGGGGATGGGGTGTTTGTGGGTGGTGGGGTATTTGTGGGGTGTGAGTGATCTGGTAGGTCTGGAAGGTTCGAGAAAGTTCGAAAAAAGTGAACGAAACGAAAGGATTAAAGCACGACATCGCGACGCGAGCAAAGTGCACGACATCTTTTCTTTTTATTCGCACACATTACCATCGACGAGTTTTCGAAAAAATTCTGATGCAAATCCGTACTTATTAAAGGCGGCAGCTCAATAATGCCTTGATTGCGTCGCATTGTTCGAAGGCGCGCCGTCATTGACATTAACGTCGACAGCGCGCAAAAAAGGGGCACGCCGAACAATTGTTATTGTTATTCCAGTGACGGGCCAGTCGGGGTCGGGGGTAGCGGCATATGCCTCTATCAGCATCCATCCGTCGTGTAACTACGTACATCGTTAGGGTTGAAAAAGATGAGAAAAACACGAAAGGCGTAGTTGCAATAAAAAAAACTGTTGCTAGCAAAAGGGAGGAAAACGCTTAATGCACTTTGCGACCAACCCCTGAATGGAAATATCGCTATTGCTCACTGCAACAATTGCACTTGCATTTATCTATGTATTCATTTATTACCTTCAACGTTTTTTGTACGCCGTTTTTGTGTGTATACCCGCCCGACTGTTGCAGCTATTTGCAATCGACTGGAGCTAAGTAATTATGTGGTAGTCATGAATGAGCGAGAGTGAATTTTTTTCCAGCATCCTGCTATCATGGTAATTATTTTCTCTTCGAGCTTTCTATTCATGCTCGCGAACAACGATGACATGCAGAGCATCCTCGGATGTAAATTAATTTTCGAGCATAATGTAGGCGGCGTTCTTCATCGAAATAACAATTCGTGGAAGACGAGTGAGCAGTGGGGTTGCAGCAGGGTGTGTAGGTATTGCAGACGCGCGCGCGTCTAGCGAAAGGGAATTTGCCCTCTTCTGTTCCACATTTTCCGAACGTCCTGTGCGCGCATTTACTTAGCGCCCGACGATACAGGCCTCATACTTGTCTTCTTCGCTTTCCGGGCGTACGCACGAAAGTAGAGGGTGGGCAGGGGGGTTGACTGGTGGTAGGGGTTGTGCTGCCTTCCTTCGTGGGTATTCGCCTTCCGCGCTCGTCGTCCTACGACTATTAGACCCTTACAATAGACAATCAATAGGCCCCTCGCTATCAATCAAGACGGATTGGCACGCACCAAATTAACGAAAACGATCCCCTTTTGGTCCTGGTATGGCTAAATTAAAACCACGCCTGTTTCGCCGCCGCCAGCCGTCTCCATCAACGTGCCTGTGCAACCCCCCTGGAGCGCGTATACCTCCCGGAAACTTAAACTTGTATTAATGCTCGCGACTGCATCAATCCGCCGCCTCCGCGATTGATTTATAACTGCGGCGCGCAGTGATTCAAAGCCACTGATATCAGTCAAAAACATTTGCAATTAAACCTGGCAAAGTCGATATCCCTACAAAAATAACCAGGAAAATGCTCGATCCATGTGAAAGTTCATGCATTAAGGAACAATTTGATATATGTGACAGTGACTACACAGATCGAATAAGGGAGAAAAACCCTTATTGAACATGAAAACGAAGTATACAAACCAATTAGTAGTGCAACAATGTTTTCATATATAAATCTGGGAAAATCGAAATTCCCATAAAAATAGTCAGGAAAATGTTTATAATATATAAAAGTACATGAAACAAGGAACACTTTTATATATTTGGCAGCTACCACAGAGATTGAATAAGGGAGGAAACCCCTTATTGAAATTGAAAACGAAGAACCAATGAGTGAAACAATGTTTTTGTATAAATTTGTCAAAATCCAAAGTCCCTCAAAAATAATCAGGAAAATGTTTATATTATATGAAAGTACAAGAAATAAGGAACAATTTGATATATGGCATCAACCTCATAGAACGGATAGGAGAGAAAGACCCTTAATGAAGATGAAAACAAAGCATACAAACCAATGAGTGCGACAATGCTTTCATTTTTAAAACTGCGGAAATCGAAATTCTCATAAAAATTGTCAGGAAAATGTTTATACCATATAAAAATACATGAAACAAGGCACACTTTTATGTATTTTGCAGCTACCCCATAGATAGAATAAGGGCGGAAAATCCTTATTGAAATTGAAAACGAATTATACAAACCAATGAGTGAAATAATGTTTTTTTTATAAATCTGTCAAAATCCAAAGTCCCTCAAAAAAAATCAGGCAAATGTTCATATTATATGAAAGTACATGAAATAAGGAACAATTTAATGTAAATAGGGCATCAACTCCATAGATCGAATAAGGGAGAAAAACCTTATTGAAATGAAATGATTTCATAAAATGTCTTTTCAAAAGTTTCAATTGAAAAACGTATCAAAAACGGATAGCGATAATTTTCATATTATATTAAAGTTGAAGAGTGGGACAGTAAAAGAGGCCTATCGGTCTTCGTCGTCGATGGATTAAATATCTGCATATTCCTACGAACAGTTTCAACGGTTTTATCTTCCACTTCCTTTCCCTCCAATTTTTGTGCATCTGCACCCGGTTCGACAGTGTGAAGCCTTGATAGGTGGTAAACTCCACACAGCCACACCCATCCTAGAGAAATAAAAAAAAAACTACGACAATTATTATTTATTGTATTGACTATCGTCTCGAAGTTTGCAAACCCAACTGAACGAAACTCTGCTTAGCAGGCGCCCCTGACGGGTTAACCGGGAAATGTGCGAGTTTTCCGGCCGCGTTTTAATAAAAATTCTCCCGGATTCCGATAATAAATCCGCCGGATGTGTGTGCACATGCCTGTGTGTAGCGTACATAAAATTTTTAATAAAACAAGCGTAAGTCTTAAACATCGCAGCAGCGACCTTAGGGTCGGTAGGCACGCTTCCGGTTCACTCCACATGATGTTTTCCGTTTTGCTTGTGAGAAGTGGGCTCCATAATTTTTGTTTCTAATATTTGCGACGCCACACATTGGAGCGATTTTCAGTAAATGGCGTCAAATTGTCAGAGCGCCATGCGAGCGCTAATATTACGTATTTTTCGTGTGTTTATCATGATTTTTCCATAATAAGAATAATATTATCGGAATAAATTATACACTATTAGATAGGTTAACCCTTCCGCATTAATAATCAGTTGTTAGAATTTAAAATATTCATTTTTTCATGGAATTATCAGGGTTAGACTCTACCCTTTGCAGGTGATATGAAGCAGTAATATGTATATAACCAGTCTTATATCAGCATATTCGGTATTTTATAATCTATTAAACGGTGTATGTGTTGGCGCCAAGGACGCGGCGTAGCGAGGGACATTTTGCCCCTTGATACGTAGGGTTGGCAGCGCTTATTGCCAAGCTGCGCATGCGTCCAGCCGACTAACGTCTGCCAACTTAAGTTGGCATCTTTGGCGCTTCTTGCGCTTTCAAATGTTTGCAATAAATCAGTTCTTGTCCAACATTACCAAGAGTAAGTTCTTTTACACCATTATTCCATTATTCCTACGCGTCTGTGCCGTATTCTTCGTGGGTATTTCTTATTGTGTTGCTTTCTCTGCTGGGCATATCAAAGCTTCTTAAGTGAAGCTCCGCGAACTTACAACTCGCGGGGACATAATTTCATAAAGTCGCTTTGCGCATTTACAGTATGGATTATGATGTATAACTAGTTGAATACATTTCGCTTTTTCATATCACAAGCAAACGGAAAAGTCCATGCCTAATAACTATGCGTAATAAAATACAATTTGAAATTCTGACTACTGATTATTATCAGTCAGGAGGTAAGTTATCCAACGATGTATCATTCATTCCGATAGCATTATTCTAAATCTGTTCAAATTAATGATAAAGGCAAGCGAAATGTGTATAGTCCAGTGCTCGCGCGGTGTTGCGTTGATTTATGACGTATTTTTCTGGAAATCAACCAACTATGCTGCGCAATGCTGAAATTACATATTAGGGTAAATCCCGTTTTTTTCAGGTGTATTATAAACACTTTTCCAGTATGCTGCACCTGGGAAAATGTACCCACACGACTCACGATGCATTCTGTGGATATTTACATCCTTCCTGATCCTTACAAACTGTTTTTGTGCAATTTTTTTGGCTTTTTCTACACGTAAATATGTACACATTTTTTAAAGTAAGAAAAATTGAATGGAAACATTGTAGGGTTAAATCGGGCATCAGATTTTTAAATGTCACGTAAAAAAGGAGTTACGCGATGGTAGACAAGCTTTTAAACCATTTTCTTGCGCTTGTATTACCCGGACGGAGCCCTAAAAACGTTTTCACTTCTTGCCGTCATGTTTTGAATGTTAAAGTTTCGGGTATCCGGACGGTTGATGTCAGACGCAAAAATTAATGGACATATTTAGTCTTAATACCAACGCTGATGCCCCTTTTTTTGCTCGCGCGCTTCTGCGATATGATGAAATATTGCACTTATAGTTCGTGGAATGAAGTTGGATGTCGCGACGGTTAATATCTGTGGCATGGGAGGACGGGGGTGAGTTTGCCTGCGTTGTGGAGTTGCTTCTGTTACGATTTGCAAGAATGTAAATTGTAGCGTAAGAACATGTAGACTATGGTTGCGCAAGACGTTTCGCCGTAGTGCCTTCCTCGCGAGACTCACCAACTTCGCACATTCCGATGCACAAAACCCCCTGACCGATGCAACAACAACCCTCGTCGTATTCGCGCGATTACGAGTTACGATTAAAAGCGTTTTGCCACAGCCGACCCCGTGTGGGTCTTTGGGGGGAGGTATCGTTGAGCAATACAAGCAATGCCCGGCGGATGGGGTTGAGGAGGCGGCGTGGCGTGGCTGTCGAGAGACCCATCTCATCAACGCGAAGGGTAGGTACGGGTTGGAGCTTATGCACTACTGCATTTCGTGCGGTGCGTGGGCTGGATATGAATGAAATGCAACTCGTCGTCGCAGGCGTGTTTGTGCGATGGAACGTTGCCTAGACTTGGGATGTATAAACGTGAATGTCGATCTTTCAATACTACCGCCATCCCCTACCCCTCTCCGCCCTTCTGCCGTGACCCGCTCCTGCTCCTCTCCCGCTAAACCGACCGCGGCCGTCGAGTAGTGCTGGGGGGATGTCTTGCGATTTGCATTTACAGATTAATAATGCGATGCGCAGGGAAAAAAAATTAGATCACACTGCTGCTGGATGCACTGACATGTTCTCGGCGTACAGAAATGCACAAAAAAATTAATTGCATCACAACGCGGAGCTATAATAGGATGGCCGGATGGTACAAAATCGGTTTGCTTATACACCCGACGAGTTTGCACTACTTAAAAGTGAGAATGTGTTTATATGCGAATGTATGTGTTTGTGAGTGTATGTGTATGTATCTGCATATATGTATATATACATATGTATGTGCATATATATGTGTATATGTGTGTACGTGTACTCATCATGTGTATGATGTGCATATGTATGTGTGTGTGTGTGTGCATGTGTATGTGTATGTATATGTGTGTATATACATAGATTTGTGTGCATATACTCGGGAGGCTTTTTACCGAAAAACCACGCGGCACTCAAGTGCTATTTTCTTTGCCCTCGTTGGCGTCTTTGTGTGGCCCGTTTTTTGAAGGGCGCGCGCATCCGTTGTGGAAAGTGGGGCTCTCGAAAAGTCTCGACTTACACGCCGCCTTCCGCCTCCTGGCGGGTATAAATGATTGATGTATGCGCCAAATTGATTTTGCATTTAGTGCGCCCGCCGCGCCATGCCGAATGACGAACATAGTTGTTCGCATTGAGGCAAGTCGTGCTGAAAAAGTTTCATAATGCAAGGCGATGGCAGCGAATCACGGTCGCTACAATTCTTGCTGGGCAAGACGCACTTCATTTATTTATGCCGGAAAATCACACTATTCACACCATCGATGGGCATTCTTATGCCCTTTTTGACTGTGAAAATCCATCAGCAATTCCTCCCCGTCTTTTTCTCACGACCCTGAATCCTGTCGTTCTGTCGACCCGCTCGTTTTTTCAACTTTCGTCGTTCGTTTTTTTTTCTGGGTTAGTCGAGCACATAGGAAACTTTTGTTTAACACGTAGTTACGCGTGAAACATATGACTGATACGTGCGCTGCATGAAAGTTCGATGAAAAATCTGATTTGCACAGAGTGGGCGCAGGGCGGCAGCCTGAGGGGCCTCAGGCGACAACATCCGGATCATCTAATACAAGGGTTAAATCTGGCGTTAACCTTCGGCCATTCGTCAGGGGCATAAAACATATTCGCACATATTTCAAACTGACTATACAAGCCATGGCGCGCCATGGCGTCGTGCCGAGGCGCGGCCGGCGAAACTTTACGTTCATCAAACCGCCGCCCTTTCCCCGGGAAAATGAGCCGCATTTCGTCCCGCCAGTTGAATGACTACTTTTCCGCTGGAGTGCTCGTAACGCCTTGAGACCACGCTATGATCTTCATGTTATGTCGTTGTGCGAAATGGTTTCGGTACACAGGACGTAAAAACGTCTAATACGGCCGCAAAACCGCGTTTCATTGTCTTCGAAGTTGGGCGGCGGTCAGTGGCGGCCGGAATTGGTTGCGTTTCCACGGCAGCGTGCCGTCGAACGCTTCGTCGACCACCTACGGGCAAAGGGTGTGTATTATTGTTGAAATAAGGACGGCCGCAGTAAGTGGTCAGTGATGAATGCTCGCGCCGTGTGCGGCTGCCGCCGTGCAGACCACCCCCATCTCTTCTGTCTCTCCCTGGTCGTCTCTACCGGCTTCCGGCTGACGTACATTGGTTTGAAGGGACTGAAATCGGCCAAAAATACGAGTGAACGTGATTCTGCCAAACGCGCCCTCGATTTACTCATTTTGAGTTGCAACTTACAACTTTTTTTTAAATATATTAAATATGAAGCTATCAATTATGGCGTTTTTCAAGACATTTCATGAAAACTATGTTTCATACTTCAATTAGGGTTTTCACCCTTTTATGAATCTGACCGGTTGCTGCCATAAATATCAAATTATTCCTTATTTTATGTACGTTGATATGGTATAATCATTTCCATGATTATTTTTGTGGGAATTTCGAGTTTATCAGATTTGTATCAGTATTTGTATGAAAGCAGGATTTCACTCAATGGTTTCTATAGTGCTTTCAACTTAAATAGAGTTTTTTTTCTCTATTATCCGATCGATGGACATCCTGCCACATATATCAAATTGTTTCTTGTTTTATACGCTTTCATATGGTGTAAGCAGTTTCAAGATTATTTTTGTGGGAATTTCGATTTTGCCAGATTTATTAATGAAAGCATTGTTTCACGGTTTTCATAAAATATTTGTTAAAACGTCACAATTAAAGGACTTATCAAAAGCGCATTGAGATAATTTTCATATCAAATTAAAATAAAAGAGTTGAGCTACAGTTTGACACTTGTTTGATCTTTATAGCTTAATATTTACTATACTTAAAATACCTTTGAAATTACCCCTAAAAATAAGCAAATGTTCGCGTGTTCGCGAAGGTTTTTGGCCGATTTCAGTCTCTTGAAACGACTGTGCGTTGCCGTCGGCTGCTGGGCACGTCCACATGTCGACGCCGTGCAAGGGCATCCTCCCTCATTTCCTAAGTCGTCCACGACCTGCTCTCGAAGCAGAAGACTGGCGATGTGCCATCGTGGGGGTGGGGCTGACCACAAACGGCACTCGTCACGTTCTTGACGCTCCGAAGGGTGGTTACACTTAAATACACACAACTTGTTCGTCTGTCCCCAATTTACGACCATCTATTGATTCCACCGATTCATAATCGCTTCCTTGTTTCAGTCAGGAATGATTGCCTCTTAAAGTATCTAGGGGAGAGTTGTGAGAACGATAAAAGATTCATTGACTTGCAAATTCAGTGTTTAGTTAAAGTCTTTTTTTCTTCTTCGAAAGTCTGGCCCAATTAAAGTGTTGATCCCTTGGAACCCGCTGGTTGTAAAGATGCACAAACCTTTAATTACTCGCCCTCGAAAAGCCTGCAACACTTCTCGGCGTCGACCTCGGCTAATGGCATTAGCAGAGTGCGGGATGCAAGTCGAAATTCGTTCTGTTGCGCCAACACACACCAAACGACTTCGAGGTTACTCGTTCCGGAGCATCAGCGTGCAGCTAAGATTATTACCAAATGGGGGACGCTTGAGTGGTGCGGCAGGCGGCGTTATGACTTACCCCCCGTTAGCCGGGCGATGACGTACGATTACTTTCCGTCTCTAGGAGCTCCCTAGCTCCTGGAGACGGAAGCCCTGGAGAGGCGTAGCAGTCCCGGTGACCTGGGCATAGTTTTAATTCGTTTTATTTGCGTTCCTGTGTAACTTTCGTCTCGGTGGAAGAAGCACGAGACTCGAGCACGGAAAGATTGCTTGGTGAGGAAGGTGAGTGCAGGCCATTGTCGTAATGGTTTTCCAATAATTAAATCGCAGATCGGAGGACGATCGTTGAGACAATGGCCCTCGATCTGGACGCGCCAGACGGACGGATGGCAGATAAGTCATAGGTAATTTCCGTTCAATTCGATTTCGCGTAGCGTAAAGAAATCGAAAGTTACTGATAACATCCCACGACTAGGACTCGTAAATTTTGCGTTGCAAAGGAAAAAAGCGAGCAAAGCACTTCGTTCTCGGACAGAGCGGAGCGTGGGCCCGGAGCAGTTCCGGGTTCTACCGATGTCCCTTACGCACAGATTCCTGCTGCGCACGAAACGCAAAACGTACTGTAGGTGGCCAAGGGGGTGCGTGCGTTGGTGCGTTTCAGACGTGGCAGGGGCCTCTATTTATTAAAGCCCAACACTAGGAAATGGCATCGAGAAAGGGTGATTATATGACTTTGACTGTATGAATAGGAGAAATGTGGGAAAGGGGGACCCACCGCGTTGGAGACCTAAATATATTATTTCATTTTACTGACAGTGCGTGGAAGAGCCTCTCGAAGAGGAGGCAAGCAGGCAGACAGATAGATGTTCCCAGCTCGGTTCGGCTTCGGTACAAGACGACGCAAATGCCTATACATTCGAAACGAAAACGAATTTTCCAGCGAAGGGCGCACGTATAAAGCCTTGCCCAAGTGGCGCAGAGTATTAGTGGATGCGAGACGCGCGTCTGCCGCCGCCGACGCACTAAAGACGAATTTAAGGCCTCCGAAAAGGGAACCGATGCACAAAAGAATTTATTAACTATTTTATTCAAACTCAAACGGAGCGGCATACCAGCGTTGAGCGCAAATGTACATCACCCCTGAATGGCGTCGTAGGCGGTTGGAGGCGGGCGGAGGCGCAAAGAGGGAAAGTTTTAAGCTGGTAAAAGGGTAATTTGCAAATTTTATACCTTATCTATTCCATATTTATGTGCAATGCGTCGACACTGACGACGATTTCAGCTGTCTTCAAATCATACAAAGTTATTTTAGGCTATCCCCTCTCCCACCACCCCATCGTAAACTTTCTGAGAACGTGGGATATTGTCACACTTTATTATTTGGTTCACTTTTATCTTTCAAAATTGTGTTTGAATGATTATTAGGGAGAAATACTTTTAATCAGAAATAGTTACTCATATATTGAACCATGGGACTATGGTGATGTCACATCTGTAAATGTGTTTATTGAACCTTAAAAGTAGCGTAATCGCTTCCGTTCTGTCTGAGGAGCTTCCCACATGCTGTACATGCTACTTTATGATAGTGGTGACAATTTTACAACTGTGAAGGTGTTTCTTAAGTCATAATGAGTCCTATCTTTCCTGAGGACCTCCCCACAGGCTGCTTGTCCTTAAATTTAAAGTAGTAGAGAAAACTTTCAAAATTGTGTACGAAGGATTATCAGGGAGAATAGTCTGTGCGCGTGTTTCTTGAGTCATCAGAGTCTCGTAATGAGGCCTATCCTCTCTGGGGAGCTGGTTATGTTTAAATGTATAGCCGAGGATCTCCTCATTATTGTCTTAAACATGAAATAGGCATGTTTCTCTATTATAACATTTCCCTGTGGTAATTCCTCATCTGTGGAGCACTTTCTTGAGACATCGAAGTCCTATAATACATGCTATTCTGACTTAGAAACTTACAAAATGCAAATCGTTGTTTTTTCTTCCTGTCAATTTCTAGTTGCATTTCTGATCTCTAAGAGATCAGATGAATGTGGCTTGTTTACTTTCGGTGCGTAACTGGAAGCGCGCCGTAACAGACGTACGGTTCGAATCCGGTCGGGGGCATTGTCATTTTCTATTTATAATTTTAATTTATATAATTCCAGTTTTAATGTCTTCAATTGCTTAGAAATAAGTCTATGTGCATCTAGAAATTTCACTACAGTCATTCAAAATGACAAAATGAAGGCTGTAGTGTAAGTGAGTAACAATTAACGGAGACTCTAATATTGCTAGGTTAATGATGAAAAATAGAAAGGCGTTGTACTGAAAAAAAAAGTTGGAAACCGCTGACTTGGACGATTAATTATCGGGTGAACTTCATTATTTTCCGTAATTGCGCCAACAATGCAACTGCGAAAGAAGTGCACGAGCATAGGGCGCCACGACGCCGGCGAATTAATTACGTGTGAACAATTCGCTCGGCAACATTCTCGCTTCTTCGTGCGTACTGTTTCCTTGTTGTCGTGTATTTCTTTCTCTTCTATTTGTGCATCGCGAGCAGCAAGCGACAGGGAAAAAAGAAGCGCGTTGCACATGCCATGAATGGCCACACTTCGAGCACGAGCACAAGCGCACCGAGCGGATGCGAAATAAAGAAATTTACTTGACTGCAGGACTGCTGGTCTACGGGGGACTGGGGGCGTCGCAACAATGACGCGCTGCTGATGGGTTCGCGACGCTTGGCAGGCGGCAGATGAACTGCCGGCGCAATAAACAACGGCTAAATGTCGCGAGTAATACACTCGAATGTCCGAAATGCAGCGTACGCCCAATAAAAGCACGAAAATATGACAGCGAACGGGGTAGATGGTGGCGGCGGCTGCGCCGGCTTGCGGATTAATACGGGCGGCGGTGTGATGGCCATGCGTTTGTGGCGCGGTTGGGTGGAGGCGACGGCGATGGCAGTGTGCGCTCGTTTTTTCTTCCTCTTCCTGTCGCAGCCGGTGTTGTGCACAGAGCTTAATTTCTAGCTGCTTCTTATTTACTTATTTTGCGCCGCCCGTCCTTCAACGCTTAATGAAAAGCGTTGCCTACAACCGCCACCTACCGCCTCCCAAGGCACCGTGCTGCGCTTCGCGTTGCATAATTAAAAACAGCGAATGCGTACACCCGCACCATGACAATGCGACAAAAATCTAGGGCGAATACATAACGCTAATTGACGTCGGAGACCCATGATCATCATATCACTCATTTGACACAGAAGAAGAAACATGATAGGTGCATTCATGCAATTGAGCCTTCAGAGTCGAGGAATGAATCATATACTGTCTGAGGAGTTCCCCACAGGTTATTCATGCTCAGGTCTAGCACAAAAAGCTTCCTATAGTTGTTTTAAGCAAGGAATGGGCATGTTATTCTATTATTCCATGAGTTTCTGGTGATTCCACATTTGTGGAGGTGTTTCTTGACCCATCATAGTTGTTTAATGAATCCTATTCTGCCTGAGGCGCTTCCCACAGGTTATTCTTACTTAAATCTATAGCAGAAGAGCTTCCTATGATTGCCTTAAGCAAGAGATAGGAAGTGTATTCTGTTAAACTTGATGTCTGAAGCAAGAAATAGGTATGTTACTCCATCTTGGCATGTTACTCTATTACATCATAAATCTGAGGTGATTTCACACCTGCGGAGGTGTTTTTTGAGACATTAAGGTCTCGAAATGAGTGCTTTTCTGCCTGAGTCAGCTTTTGAGAGGCTGGTGCTTAAATCTATATCAGTGGAGCTTTCTATTGCTATCTTAAACAATAAACAGGAATGTTACTCTAACTTAACTCTATTATACCTTGAATCTGTGGGGATTCCATACCTTTGAAGGTGTTTTTGAGCAATGCGAGTGTTGTAATCTGCCTTAAAATGTCTGAGGAGCTTCTCACAGGCTGTTTATGCATAAATCTATAGCAGTAGAGCTTCCCACTGCTATCCTAAACAAGGAACAGGCATGTTACTCTAACTCTTCTCTATTATACCATGAATCTATGGTGATTCCATACATTTGATGATGGTTATTCTGTCTGAGGAGGTTCTCACAGGCTGTTTTTGCTTAAATCTATTGCAGTGAAGCTTCCTACTGTCATCTTAAACCAGAAATAGTCAAATTTCTCTAACTTAGCTCTATTCTACCATGGAACTGTGGTGGTTCCATACATTTGAACAGGTTTTTGAGCATTCAGAGTGCTGTAATCTTCTCACCGGCTGTGTATGCTTAAAGCTATAGCAGTTGAGCTTCCTACTGTCATCTTAAAAAAGAAATAGGCATGCTACTCTAACTAAGCGCTATCATACCATGAATCTGTGGTGATTCCATACAGTTGAAGGTGTTTTTGAATTGGGATTCTGCACCTGTGCCGACGTTTCTTGAACATCCATAGACCTATAATGGGGTTTATTCTGTCTGAGGAGCTTCCCACAGACTATGCTTGCAAAAATATCTAGCAAATATCTCCAAATAGGCAAGTTACTCCATTATACCATGAATTCTAATGATTCTTGAGCATTTATAGTCCTGTAATGAGTCATATTCTGTCTGAAGAGTCCCCCACAGGTTGTTCATGTTTATATTTACTATATTAGACCTGCCCATGGTCTCCATTGCCTCAGGCAATAAACAGGCAACTATAATTTAACAGAGACTTACATTGTGTTAAATGCCCTTATCAGATGTATCACGCACATAAGTTTATCAGTATACTGATACGTAGTGCATTATGCGACCGTGTCGAAAACGCGCATTTTTCGGGGATGGCGAGCTTCCCTCGACGGCGCCGGCGGTGCACTAAGCGCCTGAATCCCCATAAGGGCTCTTAGTGCACGCCGATAAATTCGCGTTTTTAATTTTATAATTGCCAGCTTTCATTGGCAAGCGGCCGCGGCAGGGACGTGCCTATACGCACCGCTGGTCGCACCCGGGTTTATTTATTTGCGCGCAGAGATTGCATGACACGTGCCGCCGCCCCCCAACGGCTCACAACAGTGAATACATCGAGCATACCAGCCAACAATAAAGTACACGCATGCACACTTTAAAGCCGCGATCATGTCATCGTAAATTTGACTAAGTTAGTGCATGCAATTGATTTTGACGATTATTTTACTTATTTCGACACATTTAATACACTTTTAATGAATTGACGTTTCAATAGTCAAAAATTGGTCCACAATTGCATTTTGAAAGTGGATATTTTTCAAAATAACTCGAGAACGACAACATCACGTTCCGCTATATTCCGCTATACGATATCACAGTTTGAGATCAATCTGAGAATAAATAGATAGAAAATTATGACAATATATTGAAATTTCGTCAATGGGTAACCCTTAAAAAATTTTCAAAATCTTCAAATCAAAATATCTCAGAAACTATATGAGCTACAGAGCCCATACTTTGAGAATTATCTACGATTTTCCTTAAATGTTCCAAATAATAACATTTATAAGAAAAATTTCCGACTTCAAATAAAAAATAATAATATTAATACTCATTACTGTCGTTTTCATGAAAACATACAATTTGACATTGACGTGGAATGGTTTGGTAGATTGTAATTCATAGTGCAGCATATTTGGATATAATAAACGCAGGTAAATGTGTAAAGCGCACAAAAGCGTGCATTGTTCGCATTATGTAGCCGCCCCCGGGCCTGCAGCACGGGCTGCTAACAGCAGCGCGCGACTTAATTTAGATTTTCTTCGGCGATTATGCACGTGGCTGGTACAATGCCATGCATCGGGTGTTAATAGATCTTCGAATGTAGATAATTTAAACAATTTGTTTAATTAGAATAAATTACATCGCGCCTCCTTCGCGCGTGCATACGCTTGTGCATTATTAATGGGCGTCCATTTGGTAATTAGAAAATATAGGTGTATTTACTCATTTGCCGCCTGGCCACGTGGATTTTAGAATCAACAAGGTAGTAATTATACACTGAATACTCAAAAATCAGACTATAAACAGAATAAATTACGATATATGTAAGTTAAATCAGTATATTGGTTAAATTAGTATAAATCTTCCACATCTGTTATGATCAGCCGTGGAGTATGTAGAAATTATGACAATATATTGAATTTTCGTCAAAGGGTAACCCTTAAAAAAATTCAAAATCTTAAAATCAAAATATCTCAGAAACTATATGAGCTATAGAGCATATAATTATACACTTAAAATCATACTATAAACTGAATAAATTACGAAATATGTAAGGTAAATAAGTATATTGGTTAAATTAGTATAAACCTACCAGTATTGTTATGAACAGCTGTAGGTTATGTAGATCATAACTTAATCAAAATCGTTAATATAATGTGCATATTACAAGACTGGAGTAGAACAAAGTCATTTAGACAATCAAAAGTCAATCTCTTTAGGTTGCTGGGTTCGTCAGAAACTACTCTCAGAGATGTGGGATGAAACATAATTATACACTTGTTGGGGATTAAATTTACTCGAATCTGAAGCGGCAATTTGCACAAACTTGTTTCCCACGGATGTGGGGCGATGGTAATAGATTTGGAAGTTTGCACACTGTCGACGACGAGGCACACACAAAAAAAAACCACAGCGCCTGATAAAAACTTCGGTTGGTTGGAAAATTTACGCAGGGCAAAAGTTTTGTAAAAGTGCGCTTATCGCGCGTGAAAAGCGCGAAAGTAGAGTGCACGCAGTATCCGATAAACTTGCTCCTGCTTCCTGGCCGTGGTTTGTGTTTTCAGCTTTCTCGAAGGGTGTGCGAGGGTGTCGGAAACATGGGACGTTCACGCGGTCGCGGTGTGTCTTGTCGTTTTCGCTGCCGCCGATTGCGGCGACGACGGCGGTTTCGGGCGACGGCAATCGGATAAGTAAATTTCGCGACGAAAGGACCCCGGCAAATATTAGCTGTTAACTGAGCGGCAAATCGGGGGAGGTTTTGGGTAAACAGGCTTAAAACAACACACCCGCAGTGTGGACACATCGACCAACAATGTGGCCCGTCCGTCCGAAACCTCTAACATTTGAATATTTGCCTCCAAGATTTTTGGCAAACCCGATTAACGACGTTCTGTGCGAAACGACGCCACAAAACTGAAACGAGCGCAATTAAGCGTTGTTATGGTCAATTTTTTGCTTGTTTTTGAAAAAATGCCAACTCGTACTACTCGCTTGGAAGTGGTGTATGAGTTCACTTCGCACTCCAATGAAAAACTCGTAAAAACTTTTCCAGTACAAGTGGAAACGCGTCGAAAAAAATGCCACGAGTCAAAATTGAACAAATTCAGAGTAAATTGACGTTGGAAATGTAAAGTTCCGAGTACATTACAGAGTGATAAAACCAAAACAAAGAGAGAGGGTTTAATACACGTTCATTATTAGTTTTTCAACTACTTATAAAGGAAAAGAAGAAAAACAATGCAAACAAACTTAGGAAAATTAATGTGTTTAACAAATATGCAATTTTTTAAACATATCTTTGGCAGTTAAAAGTATCTGTCACAAATAACGGAGAATTTTTGGAAAATATTAAGAAAATTTGTGAAAACTATTTTGGCATTTTTTTAAATAGCTGGTAAATATACGAATATATTTGGAAAATTGTTGGAAGAATACTGAAAATGTTCGGAAAATTTTTGTATATGTTTTGGAATATTTTTGGATCGTTTTCGGAAAATCTTGAGAAAACTATTATTTTTGGAAAATGTGTGACAATTTTTGGAAAATTGTACGTACATTTTTGAAAAATGTTACGAAGATTTTTGAAAAAATATTGGACCTTTGGAAAAAGTTTCGAAATTACACATTTAACACCTTATACAAAGTTCATATTTGCTTTGTGATTTCTTGTAATGATAAGTAAAAGCGTAAAAAATCTGTAATTATAGCAAGTGGACAAGCATTAATTATTCATTTGCTCCGTGCGACACAGCAAATTGTACATACGTGCTGGAAATTATTCGAAATGAGAAACAAAACGCGGTGTAATGGGCGGCAATGAAACGCGACGTAGTTTCGCGCGTCGGGCGACGCATTCAAACACCCTGCTTTGGCTCCCCTTTTGCCGCCACAACTGCGGGTAATTTCTGGCCGCGTAAACTGAAAAAAAAACATACCGTTATCACGATATCACTAAAATCGAATGGCGAATGGTTATTGAAGCCGCAAAACGCGTCTGATTTGCGTCAAGTCGCACGTATGATGTTTTCAGTTCAGGCCGGCATTAGGCGTGCCTGGGCTGCCGGCGCAGTCGCCGCCACCGGGGGCATAAGTGCGCCGCTCGTTTTGTGCGCAATAAAATAACGTTGTTTCCATTCCAGTTGCCCGGCTGCAATATCGGGACATCCTCGCCCGGTTTAGATGCACTGATGTGAAATGAAAGAGAAAACGCGGTTTTATCTGGGCTTTCTGGCTTTCGGAACACGTCCGCGCCGCTGCCGCCACCGCCGACGGAGAATATCCCACGCATCTCGGCGATGCCTTTTTTCGGTTCGCAGCGCGGTGTTTGCGGTGGAAAGCGAGGCGGTTTGGCGGCCGGAATGAAAGGACGCGGCTGCGTCGATGAATACGCGATCGGAAGATACGGGTGGTAGGAATCGATGAAAGCGTCGCCCGCCGCCCCCCGACCGCTTCCCACAAACGACCGACGGTGACACGTTTGCGGGGTGAAATCTTAATTGACTGGTTAATCGCGTCCATGAGTGAGAACACGAATTGCCCCGACGACAAGGGGCTTTTGTGCACGTCTCTACTTCGTCTGACTTAACAGCATTTGTCTTACATACATTTGTCTACTTTTCTTATTGGTAGTCATACAGATTACCAGAAATTACCTGAAGATATGGTGGGACCGGTCTAAACTAAACAAACTTGCCTTATTTGCCCTGTGAGAGAACTTCTGAATAAAACGATATATGATATAGGTAACTGTGACAAGAAATACATTTGTCAGAAATTCATGCAGAACATCTCAAAATAAGCCTGATTTGCCTGAATTTACCATGTGAGAAAATGATGGTAACCTGAATAAACTTTTTTGGGTAACGTTGACAAACCTAAACAGTACTGCAATCAATTGTGATTATATTGGTAAATTAACATAATAGAAATAACAACCCGCAAACGGCGCATCTACAGAAGATTCATTCAGCAGCAGTATTTCTGGATATAAAGAAAGTCTTTGATCAAACTTGCCTCGCCGTTCTCAACAGTAGACATTGAATAGACTACTACATTGTCAACAGTGCAATCGAACTGAACCTAAATCATGTTAAACATAAGTAATCGCAAGTTTAATTCACCTGCAACAAGACATATTTGCATTGTATGCCTAGTCCTCGTCGTCGGCAATGCACGCACGCATAAATCAATGTCGGTAATCAATACTAAAAGCACACACTGTTAATTGTCGTATAATTTGCAGATAATAACGCGTGCGTGGCGTTGAGGTGGTAATTGATTAACGCGATTAGATTAGCGCTCGATGTAATCCGACTGTAATTACGCGGATTTGCTGGTGGAATTGTCGAAGTAGATGATTACGGATGGCGGCGGTGGCATCAGCGTTGACGGCATGTGCTGTACGAGATGCACGCATTCTCGTACGATGCACCACACACACACACACCAGACGTATCCGTGTATACTGTGGGTGAGTGGATGTGAGAATGTATGTATGTGCGAAGCGATTAAACCCGGAAGTTTGTCATATTACGACCGATATCAGCACGGCGCTCTCGGTTCATGTCGCAGCATCGTTAGCACGCGAATCAATCTTAAGTGTAACGAGATAAATTACGGTCGCGCACAAGACGATTGTCTCGCTGCCGCCGCCGCCGCCGCCGCCTCCGTCGTCGTCGTCGTCGTCAGCATCGGGGCGTCAGGAGGTGGCGTCGCGCAAAACTCTGATTACGAATTGCACATTTAATTGGAAATTCCAATCTAACGTAATTAACACCGACGAACTTTTCATCGGCGTTTTGAAATTCGCATGTGTCGCGCTTTGTTGCAATAATCGTTCTCCGCGCCGAAATCGGAAAGGAGGGCATAGGGGAGCGTGGTACTGGGGATACAAGCGCTGTCCATAAATCAATGAATTAGCAACGTGCTCTGCGTACGAGTCGTCGCCGCCTCCCCCGCCTCACGATGCTATTATAATCGCAAAACGGTTGACTGTTTGGCGCAGACAGGATCTAAATATTCATCAATCAGGAGTTAATAGTTGCCTCGAGAACGCTCCCTCGACGCGCGGGCACGGTCTTCGCGTATATCATTTCAGATGCGGACGCACGCCGCCGCCGCCGTCGCCGCCGCCGCCGCTCGTCGATGACGTTACCGCATAGGGAATGCCATCCGACTGTCTAATCTGCTTCGTCGCGCTCTATTAACTTTACGTTCATGGAAACAATCATGCTACACGCACAGATTTCTACACTTAAACACAAAAATCTACTAAATAAGCAGAAATCACGTATTACAGGTTTTATAAAATTGCTTTAAGATGTTATCAAAAAGTTTTATAAACAATATTTCAAGTTTCAGTTACCTGCTCCATTTATTATCAACATTAGATCATTTCTATCATATCCTAATATATTCTGAATATTGCGAACGGTGTGACAATTTTGAGTCTTTTTTATGTATGACGCCAAGTTGTTTAGTCTACTCCTAAGTTTATACATTATTTCTGTAAAGTGGAGGAATTCGTCATAATTGAATAATCTCTGGACCATTAAGAATGAAATATATGAACTCGATAACCACAAGACAACCAGTTATTGAAGTGGTTGTCGCAACGGGCAGGCGTCTTGCATAGGTCTGGCATTTTTCACCATCAGACGGGTCTCCGTGGACACACGTGGTGCAGCTCGGTTTGTGCGCATAGGCCCGAGATCGGATACACCCGGAGAGAGAGAGTGTCAGTGTGTGACAGGGTGTGTCTGAATGCGAGAAAAGCGTGCTGTGAGGACGGGTTCAGCCTCACCACCACCTAGACGTATGAATAGTGTAAGGAAGTGGTGGTACTTCAAGAAGGGTTAGGTGTAGGCGATACGCACCTCTTCAAGGTTTAAATTTTCCTTAATAAAATCAGTTGTTATCCGGACGCCGAATGAGTTACTTCTCATCATCTTTACCTTCCCTAACGCGCAACACAGACAGCCCGTAATTACAGCCCTTTCTCCCACTTATATTCCACCAGGCTGGATTAACATAGATGAAAGATACATGCTTCAAATTGATAGAATTGAAAGAAAAAAAACTGTCTGGGGTTTGATACTTTATGCCCTTGAAGGAAATCAGGAATGGTTAACAAGATTCATGGAGATGTCTCCGGTAATGAATTAAACTGATCACATAAGGATAGATTCTCCGTTGGGAAGCCCCTCAGGGAGGGTACTTATTCACTTGTCCACGTTGTAAGTTTTCAGCGCTCAATCTGGAATGTTGGTGGTGGTAATAATTGTAATGCCGACGTGAATAAGGAATCGTCTGGCCGAAATTGTGTCGAGATTAATTCGGATGCCTGAAATTATGCTTGCATGTGTAGGAGATTAACATCCTGCATTCATTCGCACTCATTTCCATGTTGAAGATACATTCGGTCATTCATGTCAGTAGGCTATTTGGTTCAAAATTAACAAATGGCCTTTTCAAGCAGTTGACAGCGAACACACCGATATCAGAAGACTAAACAGTAAAAACTAACAGTAATATATGAACAATTTTCTTAACAATTAGATAAGTTAGCTCAGGATCAGTTTCCAAATTACGCGACTAAAATCCAGCCCTGAGTAAATAACAAAATTAATTAAACCCTACCCTGTAGAGTATGCATGTTCACAAGATTTTCCAAATTCAATTCGTTACGGTCTGCACGAGTTGGTAGTTAATACAATTTCTTAATAGTTAATACGAAAATGTTGAAAGTTGCAAAAGTTGCGCATCGGCGAAACAACATTCCAGTGCAGTGGCGGGCGGCTGGTGGCGGTCGGCTGTTGGCGGCGACTGCGCCCGCGCTGCCGGCACCACACGGTGACGGCAATGCACGCTCCGGCGTTAGCATTCGAGCATTACGCGTCGCGACGCCGGCCGCGTTACTTCGGCCTTGCACGCGCAACCACGCCGCCGCCGATACACCCGCGCCAAACTTGCGCGAAAGTTTCGCCGGAAGCCGGAACATAATCACACTTTCTTCTAATCCGCCGGCATCTTCGTTTGCGGAATAAATTCGTTACAATTCGTTTCCTGATTAAAAAAAAAACCTTCAAGTGTGTAGCTTCCGAAGGACTGTGCGTAAACTAGTTGAAAACTAGTGAAAAACTTCATGTGTTCTAAAATATTTCTTAAAATTAGTGCTAAAATATTTCTGAGTGTCCGTAATATATTTATGCATATCCGATTAATACATATCTAAAATTTAATTAACATTTTTGGGAGTGTTAGTTTTGAAAATATTCTGATAACATGTCGGAAAGTGCGTATAATTCGCCGCTGCCATTTCGCCGATTTACTGAATCGTGCTGCTCGAGTCCGGCGCGCAGTATCGGCGGATTGTCGTCGATTTCCATCACCGACACCCTCACCGACTCTGATGGGGAGGGTGATCTTATTGTGGAGACACCTGGACCGCCTGAACAGACCGTCATCGCTGGATGGCTCAAGTTCAGGGACAACAAGAAGGTCAGTTTTTTAACTTATACAGAATTACGCTCAGAAATATCTTTAAAAAACTGATATTCATACTTTTGTAAGTATTAAAAAAATGAGTCTGATCGAATTGATAGGCGAAATTAGGCAACATTTCGGATTGAAACAAACCTGAGCAGATTCATGTATGTCATATCAGAAAGAAAATAACATTCAGAATGCCTGAAATGTAATGAAAGTCATCTGGTCATATTTGAACAGTCTGAACACATCAAACTATGTCAATAAAATACTCACTCAAATTGATAAATGGAATTACTGCCTTGAATAATGATGATAATATCTACAAAACCGTCCACAGACATGTAAAAACCCTGTTCAGATTATTAAGCCTATAATAAATTGATTAGATTAACCTATCATGCTTTTCCAGAGTCACTTATGTCATGCATTATTTTATTTAGGATGGTAAAGTCCTCTCACAGGACAGATAAACTAATTCAGGCTAGATCCTTTGATATCTTAAGGTGTTTTGAATGTTACCTACTTTCTGATAGTGATTGAGAATTTGGATCATCTTTGATTGAGTACAATAACTGAATACATATTCTTTCAACTCGAATATGCAAGGAACAAACCTGAATAGTAATATTATTCAGGTTTAAAGGCCCTTGATAAACTTGTCAGCCTGAATACTGAGGAAAGCTCTTTCACAGAACAAATAAAACAATTCAGGCTAGATTAACTCAATAAAGGTTTTCTCAGAAATATGTAGAAGACCTAACATTAATACATTTAAAAGAAAATTAGTCTAATCGAATTCACATAAATCATTTTTCGTATTTAACCAAACCTGATAAAAATTATTCTATACCTTATCAGGAAGAAGATAACGATCTGAATGCCTGAAATACAAAGAAAATTATCTGATCAAATCTGAACAGTCTGAACAGAACAAATTATGTCAATAAAGTAGTCACTGATACTATAGAATATGTGCCGTCCCGTCAGGTATTTAAAAGATCTGTTCAGATCATTAAGACTATAATGAGTCGATTAAATTAGTCTGAATGCCATTCAGGGAATATTCAAATTTAATGAATTTTTGTTTACAAGGATTGACAAACACGTTCAGGCTCATGAGCTTGGAAAAATCGCATGAGAATTGAAATTTCCCTCAGAATTGAGTTCCCTAAAAGTATGGTAGTTGATGCGGAAGAATGTAATTTAGAAATCAATGTTGGGATTCATGGGGATGTTTCAACGAGTTATAGTTCGAAATCGAGCGACGCAATTTAGAACTAATATGCATAGTAATATGATAGATAACGTAATGTCGAGCTGTGTGCGGTGCCGATGTTGGCGGCGGCAACGGAGGCGGCTGCTAATCCAATATCGCAGATGCACGGACGCCGGCGAATGTGTCTCTCAATGGATGTCGACCGGATTCAAACACTTGGATTTTGCCGCGCTGCCATACAGCCAACCGCTGCCACCATCGAAGGATGTGCTGGATATTTAGGATATTCCGGATATTCTGGATATACATATGCGTTATAGTTTCACAAACTGCCAACATCTAACATTCATGCGTCTGCTCATCAAAGTAATCTATTAAAGACTAGACTGGTTGCATAATTTGATAAATCTGTTCAATTTTTACAAGTTTTAACATCTGCATTTATATTATTCATATGGGGACATTCATTGTCAGTTATTTTCGTTTTATTTGAATGAAAATGTATTAGTTTTCAGAGAGTAATGCTATCAATGTCCTGTGATGAGTCCTCACAGATCCCTCAAGTGAAATCTGTTTAGAATTTTCGCAGGAAAAGCCCCTATAGCGCCCTCAAAAAGACGTGTGATAGTTTGTGAGATATCATTCCTTCTGATCCAATATTTTTGTTTGAGCCTGTGTATCAGCCATATAGTTCGTTAGGCAACCTAATGAGTTTCAGTGACTCTGCCCTCGTCATTTCATGCCACCACCTATTCTGACGATGTCAGTTCCCTGAGGGCCATTCATAAAGGGGTATCTGATTGCAATTCAGCTAGACTGGCTGCCATGATTTGATAAATCTGTTCAATTTCAACAAGTTTTAACATCTCTATTATATTATTCATACGGGGATATTTGTTAGTTATTTTCGTTTTATGTGTATGAAAATGTATCAATTTTCGGATGGTAATGCTATCAGTGTCCTGTGGTGAGTCCTCACAGATCCCTCAAGTTTAACCTGTTTAGATTTTGTACAGGAAAAGCTCCTATAGTGAATGCCCTCAGAAAGACGTGTGATAGTTTGTGAGATATCATTCCTTCTGATCCAATATTTTTGTTTGAGTCTGTGTATCAGCCATATGATTCGTTAGGCATCCTAATGAGTTTCAGTGGCCTTGTCCTCGCCATTTCATGCCACCACCTGATCTGACGATGCCATTTCCCTGAGGGCCATTCATAAAGGGGTATCTGAATGAAATTGAATCAAGTTATCAACTGAAATTATCTGAAAAAATTAAACTGAAAAAATCAAAAATTGTACTGAATTTCGAAGGTGTACTTATATCGCCGTTGTTCAATCAGAAAGCAGATCATGTTCTGATCAAAATATTGTCTGATATAATTGATCTCAGAGAGCCAACGAGAGCTAATTAAAGTGAGCCATTAAAGACTAGACTGGTTGCCATAGTTTGATAAATCTGCCAGTTTTGACTTCGGTATTTATTTCATTCAAATTTATTGCTATTTGTTATTTATTTCCGTTTTATTTGTATGAAAATGTATTAACTTTCTGAGGGTAATGTTGCACAAAATCCCATTTGAATATTCATTGGTCGTTCGAAAAGTCATTTTTCAATTTTCATAATTGATTGATTTTCAATTTGACCACAATCTCGGTCGACGTGATACGGTTTCAATTAATTGCGCCTGTGTAAATAAAAATCATAATAAACGCGTATAATAGAAATGTGTATTTGCACCAGCACGCGCGCGTGATAATTGATAAAAATTAATCGAAACGCAATTAATCGCCGAGGCGCGTCCGCAAAAAACGTTTAATTTTCTCCTCGTTTGCGTCCACACGCCAGTCAGACCGACGATTGTCGATTTGTTGACACAAAAACGCTCTCATAATTTAAAAAAACGCGCCGCGATGATTTATTGCCTCATTGATGCACGGCGTAATTAGTTTTTTTTTGTGCAGTTAGCTCCTCCGATTCGTCTACAAACAAGCGTTATCTTTGTGTGCGCAAATGCGCTTCCGTGTTGCTATTAATTATCACCGTGAGTCAATAATGCGAGGCGCTAGTGAAAAAATGCGTGCGACGGCGAAGAGCTAATTAAAAGCGGTGGCGTGCCGGGCCGCGTATGACTTTTTAAATTGAATTCGGTTTACAGCCACGCATGGGAATGGCAAGCGTGGTTTTATTCGCGTTTGATGCGAGAGATTCGTCCTGTCGTCTTGATTACGCTGGTTTACGACCACCACGGCGACAAGTACGCGTGATGTAAAACAGTAAAATTGCACTCGTCAACCTCACATGGATATATTTATTTAATGCATGCGAGGGCTTGATGTGCAGTGTGCTTCCTATATTGCAAGAGAGTAAAGTGCAGATTGATCTGTTTCATTCAGGATCATAATATATTGAGGCACACTAGCACTGTGGTGTTACTGTGGGGACCATGAGTCTGTGGTGAGGCCCCACAGGAAAAGGTGACCAATCAATTCACTCCTTGGTCGATTTTTAACAGTTTGTCAGCCTTCTGGTTATCACTAGGTATCTTGATAAGTTTCTGTCCTGGCCACCACATGCCATCACATGTCACTGATCATGTCAGTTCCTGAGTGCCACCCATAAATTGGTATTGCATTGAAATTTAAGCTTGTTATCATCTGAAGTTATCTGTGACACAATTTATTGATCCATTCAGAGATTTTAAACAGGGAAAATTCTAAATTATACTCAATTTCAATGCTTTAGTAATTCCCTGGTTCACTCAGAAAGCGTATCATTTTGATGTGAAGTGTGTTTTCCATTTTGTGAGGGAGTAAAGTACAGATATATGTTTCATGGTGTTCTTGGGTATCATCAGGGAAGTACTAAGACCTTGCCTTGGTCGCCATAAGTCTGAGGTGATGTCCCATAGGAAAATGCGTTTCTTGAACTATTAATGGCTTGTGATGAATCCTATCAGTGTTCCTTCAGAGCTTAACCTGCTTTGTTTTTGAACACAAAATATCCTTTGAAGTGTGTTCAGGAAGAAATGGTTTAGTCCGTGTCGTTCCCTTCCTTCTGATCTGTTTTGCCAGTTTGTTGACCATCTGGCTCCATGGGTATCCTGAGGAGTTTCACGACCTCTGTCCTCATCACCACAGACCACCGCATGCCACCTCAGGTCATCATAGTCGACCACAGACCATGTGTCACTGGCGATGCCAGTTTCCTGAGGGTCTTCCATAAAGTGGCGCCTCATTGAAATAAAGACAAGTTATCACCTGAAGTTATCTAAGTCCTGATTTAAGACGTTTTAAACTCAGAAAATTCAAAATTGGACTAAATTTTCGAAGGTTTACCAACTAGCAGGTCGATCAATTAGAAAGCAGATGTTCTGAACAAAATGTTGACTGATATAATCATTCTTAGAGAGCCTGAAATGATTTTCAGAATTGAAGATTAGATATATAGACTGAATCTGACATAAAATTACATTACCTTAAAAAAAAACCTACTCCCATCATGTAAAAGAATCAACATATTGACTATGTGACATATGGGAAATACTATTTCCTGTCCTGAGTGTAAACGTGCCGGGAAATATTTACGGATGCACCGGGTAACTTCGATCGACATTGTTTTACGCCGATTTCGCGATTTTCGCGTCGTCTTATTGCATCGTGTGCGTCGCGTACGTCAGATTGATTCCGATCGCGCGGATGGAAGCGGCAGCATTGTGTCGACGGCGGCGGTGGTGGTGACGTGTCTTGCTCCAGTACGCTCCCGTATTGCAACGATTTGCCCCGCGCACACATTGTGTATGTGTGTCGATGCAGGAACGAAGAAATGTCGCGCCACACGCACAATCGGCGCACGCGAGACAATGCGTCGACATGAAGGCAATTTATTCGCTGCCATCGTGCATACACATACACGCCAGTCAATGCATGTTCAGACAATCAACATCGAAACCGCCACCCCCTCATACACACAGCCCCAGTCGCGGAAATCAAGCCGCACTCAGTCAACGCGCGACGACAAATTCATGCATGTGCTCTCAGCTTTTCTTCAGTCGCAACCCGCAGTATTTTCATTTCAACGACGTATTGTTACCGCGTTAATGAACCAGGAGGCGCCTAATCTATTTACCTCACATTCAGACACATTTTCATAATTTCTACATTCGTGCAAATTGTGTTTTTTCAAGGTTTTCAGGTTATTCGGGGTTTTCAGAGCGTTCACGGTTTTCAGGGCTTTGTATCCCAATAACCTTTACAAACTCCACTTGACTTAAAAAAGCGTTTCACCCACATTTCCACATATCTCAATATTTATTCAGCTCTTATTGCTTTTATTCCTCATACATTACTTTCACCTTTCTAGTAAATAGTTTAAAAGCTCGTGATAATGCATGCGAAAACAGACACATAAATTTCTATCTCACCTGTTCGCACCTGCATTTTTAAGCTCTCGCCACCAAACTGATTTTTTTTTATGTCTACCGACTTTTATTGAAATAAATACGGGAATAAGATGCATAAAAGTGTAAAATGCAACCAGCGACGCTTCCTACCTGCTGCACATTGCACGTTGTGGTCAAATAAATTCTTATTCACCATTCGCGCGACGCGACTCGACGTTTGCTGCGTATTTGAAATCATTAAGGCGGGCAAATCGAATTACGAAGCATATTTGTCTTCACTTTTGCACAATGAAGCGAGACGTGGCTCTTGTGTCGGTCCGGCCTCTCCACTTTTCACGAACATTATTAAATTTTGCTTTGTATATTTTAATATAACATAAAGCATTTCAGAGAGAGTACACTTCAGACGAGAAATGTTGATAATTAAAAGGATTATTAACTGTTTTGATCAGTTTTCTTTGAAGATTATATATCTAAGAAGAAACGCCTAATATTGTTTTCTCTATTTACATTTTCAGTTTTTGATAGACTTGAAGAATGAACGGGTTTTTCAATTTTTCGTGTATTTTTTATTTTTTCTTTTAATTTCAAAACTATCGACATTTTGGTATCGATATTATCGATATAAAAAAAGTATTGATGCATTCAAATTTCAACTCAACACAACAGCTGAACATAGCCAGTAGAATACAAGAATGCACACATCAGAACACAACAGAATACTGTTCAAATATACTACTACTTGATCAAACTTTTAAGAATCTTTCTTTAAACCATATCACTCTGCGGAACTTGTGTTTGCCTACGGATAGAAAGCTAGCCACAAGAACGCAACAGATCACAACAACACGACTGAATAAAACAAAATCAACATAATACAATAAAACACGACAAAACACAGCACAGCAGAACACATTTTTTAACTATAATACTCAACATAACACATCAGAACCTAAATGAAACCCAAGAAAGCACGGAACACTTTTTTTAACAGAACTTTTACTTCCAACCCAAATAAAACACAATACAGAACAGGGGAACGTAAAATAAATCAACAAAAATCAACACAACAGCAGAACGAATTTGCGATATCAAAAAATAATGATGCATTCAAATTTCGATACTTTCGATGTTTGTCACCGCAATAATACCACAGAACACAACACAGCATAACTCAACTGAACACAACAGCTGAACACAGCTAGTAGGACACAAGAATGCACACAATAGAACACAACATAATAAAATAGAACAAAACAGAATATAATAGAAAATAACATAAGACGACTGATCACAACATAACCCGAAGAAATCAGCAAAGAATTCAACAGAACAGAACAGGTCACATCAGAACACATCAGAGCCCAAACAAAACACATTAATACATAGAAAGGCTCAACAGAACACAACTCAACAGCAGAACACATTAGAACATAACTCCAATAATAATAATATCCGGTACATATAACTGTAGAGTCCTATCCAAAGTTTTTTTTACGAGTGATTTTCCCCTCACGGTAAATATTGTTGGGTTTTCCTCCCTGCGGTTTTAAGCAGGTTTAATTCGCTGCATTAAAAAGTCGCGATTTCCTTTAGGAAGGTAATAAATGGAAATTTGCAAACTTCGACGCAGCGCGTAAAAAATATAGGCGAAATTTACAGCAGGGCGATTAATAAAATTATAACAGGGTGGTTTGCAGGATGGGAAAGAAACCTCGGTAATAATATTAGATAATGCGCATGGGAGCATGATTTATGCTTTTTTTCTCGGGTGGCTTCATAATAGATGCGCGTAAAAAGCGGACCATTGTTGCAGCGTAAAGTTATACGACAATAAATAAAAAAGGTAGCGCAATAAATCGGTGGCACGCGTGCGGTCAGCACACAAAGACCACCCCGTTCCACTTCTATGAAGACATTGCTGCGGCACTGCTACCCTCGAAGTCGGAGGGTAGCGCAGCATCATCCATCGGCCTAATTTAATCGCATCAGATCAAATACGTTAAGAAATTGTGTGAAGTGCTAGTCCAAGTCTAGCTCGTCGGATGCGTAATCTGACTAGTGACTAGCAGCTTGCCTAATCCACATTCCTTCGCCGTGGCGGTTGGGAGGCGGTTCGAGGCGGTTGGGGTCGGCTTACATCGATTCCAGCGAGCGGCGCGTAGAAATGTACACATAATGTGGATTACGTGTATTCGTGGATGTACGCTGGTACGGACCATCGATTCGCTCTTTATTAGGCGGATGGATTTTATGCGGATGTGCACATGCCGCCCCCCATACCCTCATACCAGCCATCGACACACGCCGCCCACACGCCGCCCACAGGCTGCACGCTTGCAGCCGCACTCCGAGCGTCTAGCTTGTCGCGGCCAAACGCCATTAGGAATTTACGATTTCGCCGCCGATGCAAATGGACTTTGCGAGCGAATAAATTCGATTGTAAACAGTCCATCGGACTATTTGATCGCCGGGAGGGGTAAATAAATTATCGCTCCGCTTTTCCGCCGCGTCGACAATACGCTTTTATTGCGTCGCGTTTATTGAAAAATAAGCAGCGCTCGTAAATTACGACCTGTGGTTGGCCAGCTGGTCACAGATTACCCATAATAATACTCGCAAATGAAAGAATTACAGTGTCAAACACGATCAACATTGATAGTTCGTCTAATGTAACTTGATCAAACTTTTAAGAATCTTTCTTTAAACCATAGCACTCTACGGAACGTGTATTTGTCTACGGATAAGAAGTTAGCCACTTGAGCACAGCAGATCACAACAGAACGTCTGAATACAACAAAAATCAACATAATACAGCAGGACACGACAAAACACAACACAGCGGAACTCATTTTTTAACTATAACACTCAACATAACACATCAGAACCTAAATGAAACCCAAGAAAGCACGGAACACTTTTTTTAACAGAACTTTTACTTGTCTACGAAATTTGAAAGTATCGGTACTTTTTGGTACATAACTGCTGAACACAACAGAACACATCAGAATACAACAGAACTTAACAGTATACATCACATTAAAACCTATGAGAACAAAAAAAAACTCAACAGAACACAAGAAAACAACATCAGAACACAGCACAACACAACAGCAGTACCCAATTGTTATCTATAGCATTCTGCAGAAGTTATTTTTGTCTACGGATAGGAAGTTAGCCAGATGAACACCACACATCACAACAGAACGTCTGAATACAACAAAAACAACATAATATAACTGAACACGACAAAACACATCACACAGCAGAACAAATTTTTTAACTATAACACTCTACATAACACAAACGAACCCCAGTAAAACCCAAGAAAGCACAGGAGAACGAAAAATAAATCAACAGGAAACATCACAACAGTAGACCATAAGAGAACACATTTTTTTAACTATAGCAGTCTTCAGAACTTTTACTTGTCTACGAAATTTGAAAGTATCGATACTTTTTGGTACACAACTGCTGAACACAATAGAACCCAACAGAATACAACACAATCCAACAGAATACAACACTTTAAAACTTCTGAGAACAAAAGAAACTCAACAGAACACAAGACAATGGGAGAACACAAGAGAACAACAACAGAACACAACACAACACAACAGCAGAATACAATTGTATCTATAACATTCTATAGCACTCTACGGAAACGACGTTAGCAACAAGTATCGTGCGATATATAAAAATTTGAAAGTATCACTTTTTGGTATCGAAAAAAGTATCGATACTTTTAAACATCGATATTTTCAAGAGCAAAAAGTATCAGCACTGAAATTCAAATGATGAACACACCGATTTATTGCACTTAGCGATATTAAATACTCGTTCTAAAGGAAGCGACAAGAGCTGGAGAGGTGTCGGAGAGGCGGCAGAAAAAAATTCACAGGCAACTCGCAGTGGCCGGCTTAAGACTTAGGGGGAAACATCGAGCGCATTTTGAATACGTCCGGGAGTGCGATGACTCCAGGACGCTCGCGTACAAACATGGGGGCGGCAGTGACGGCGGCGGCGGTAGCGGATCTCGTGCGAGCTGTAAAAATGATGAACAGTCATCCGATGCGACGCGGCTGACCGAAATATATTCCGCTCGTGCGCCATCGGCTCGCGGCAGTCGTAGACGTTCAAACTATAATTTTATGCGACTGCAGTCTGTGCAGACGGTCTTATCGCGCATTTTTCGAGTGTAACGTGCACAAACTGCCAAAAACACACAATAGCGACATAGACCTACGGCATAATCTCATGTATGCGAATAGCACACGAACGTGAAATGATATTGGCAACCAGACAATCACAAATCTAGTTTTAGCTTTCGAAAAACGCTCGTACAATGTTGTCAAAATGCATTATGACGTTGGAACAGTGTTAGATATTCTTTATCTTTTTTTTCATTTCATTAAGGTATTATTTATGTCATAATTAATAATGGTAAACTCGGTGCACGTTTTCTTTTTACAAAAAACGATATTTAGTTAAAAATTGAAGTTGTTCAGCTGCGTACACTCTAGCTCGTAATTTTGATCCAATATGAGCAATACGTTTTTGTAAAGCTTATAAAATTTGCTTGAATATGATATCGAGTATTTTCAAGTACTTAGTTAATATTACATATTTATACGCTGTTATAAATTTAAAGAGCAGTTTTTTGCTAAAAACATCGACTAAAATGCGAAAAAGTAAGTGAGTTTATATGTTATATAGAATAAATTTATGTTGTATTCTATAGAATTTAATTGTCAACAAAACGAACTATCATTTTAAGAAATCGGTTCAGTAGATTTTTCCGTATCGTGTACCCAAACTCGAAAATGATGTTTACGAGCAAAAACGCGTTAAAAGTTGGGTAAACATATGAAGTTTTGTAAGCATTTTGAGCTTTAACTTCGAAAATACTACAACTATCGACTTGAAAATTTGAGGTAAAATTCTTGAATAGTTTAGCTAGATAGAGGCTTAGATGGATAGAGGCTATTTCAAAATTTAATCGACTTTTTGACGTGGTAAATAACAATAATATGAGAAAAAATGATATTTAATTTCCAAATTGATGCAAAGTTGTCCCGTTTTTTGCATTGTACAGCTGCGCACACGCTACCGAACTTAATTTTGATTCATAATGAAACAGCAATAAATTTTTGTAAAGCTTATAAAATGCGCTTGAATATGACGTCGAGTATTCTTAAGAAAAAGTTAAAATTGCATATTTTGGTGCAGTTTTAAATGTAAAGTGTATTTTTTCGCTTACAAATTCGATTTAAAATGCGAAAAAAAAGTGAATTCAAAAATAAGTTGATGTTATATTCTAGAGAATTTAATTGTCTACAAAATGCGTCATCATTTGGCTAAATCGGTTTAGTAGATTTTTCTCTATCGCGTACGCAATATTGGAAAATGATGTTTGAGAGCAAAAGACACGTTAAAAGTTGGGTAAACATAAGAATTTTTATGTGCTTTTTGAGCTTTAACTTCGAAAATACTACATCTATCGACTTGAAACTTTGAGGGAAAATTCTTGAATAGTTTAGCTATGGATACAGACTATTTTCAGAAACAAATCGATTTTCTAGACCTGGTAAATGATAATAATATGATAATATTGCTAGGTGAAGAAAACTACTCTACAAATATTTATTAAATAATTGTATATGCATGCAAGTAGAGTAAATTCCCGCATATCAATAAATAAACACAATCATCATGTATCAAACATTACGTTATGTTAGAGGGATGAGTTTATGTGTGTGCGCATGGACGTTCGCATTTTTGTTTTACGTATTCGTATTTGCCGAAGAACCCTCCAGCCGTGTAAAGTGTGCAAATGCACACGCAGAGTACATCCACTTGGCCGTGGGGGCGGCCTCCACGCGCGGATCTTTATATGGTGAATTGCATCAGACCTAATCTCTTGCATATTTGAACAGGTCGACGTTGGCGGTGGTCGGGGGTGTAGGGCGCGCACACCCGTATGAAAAGTTAAAGGCATCGGCGCCCTCCACCTCGCGCCGTGTGCATCTAGCCGCCCCTTGACGTGTGTTTTGCCAGACGCCACCGCTGCACCTGCATTTCGCATTCACATTCGCTCGCCGTACGCCCGACACAAGAAAAACAAAGTGCAGCGTTCGAATTTAATTCGATTTCGCCCGTTTAATGTTTGTTGATGCCCGCCCCCTGCTTAATTCACTTTTTTTCAATAAAAGTATCCAGCTGCCGCCACCGGAGAGTATCAAATAAGTTATATTCTGGTGGAATAAATTTCGAGACATTTTCTCATCTGAAGAGAGCGGTTAAGATCTGATATTTCATATGAATAAAACCAATTATTCTCTTTGTTTCGAATGTACTTGATCGTAAAAATTGAATAATTATTGTAAAATGTAATTAAATTTATCTACAATTATTTTCTTTTTAAATAAACTAATATTTTCTTAAAGAGTTTAAATTGATCTGCAGAAAAACAGATCAGTATAGATAGAAATAATTACTCGTTTTTTAGTTGCACCACTGCGTACATTCTAGCGTTCGTAATTTTGACCAGAAATAAAAAAGCAAAATGTTTTAGTAATGCATATAAAATTTTCTTGAATATCACGTTAAGGAAATATTAAAATTACTTGTTTTAATATACTTTTAAAGTTAAAATGTAATTTTTCACGTAAAAATCTAATTTTAATTGCGGAATAAATATGTAAATGTATACATTTTTGAAAAATTCTAGACGTCATATTCTGGAGAATTTAATTGTCTATCAAATGAGCTGTGATTTAATCAATGTGGTTTGGTAGTAGCTTCTTAAACATGTACGCAAAATTGAAAAACGATGTAGCGAGAAAAATAGGCATAAAGTTAAGTAAACCTAAAATTTTTTTATTAGTTATATGAGCTATAACTTCGAAAATACTAAATCTATCGACTTGAAATTTTGAGGTAATATTCTTGAATAGTTTAACTATTGATTAAGATCATTTCCAAGAAAATGATTTGTTTGATTCCGGAAATAAGCGTACTTCTTTAAGTGAGAATTTCATTTACCAGGAAAAATAAATGATATTCATGACTTTTCTGCTAAGAAATTTTTGTGAGCTTTATGAGCTATAACTTCGAAACCACTAATACTATCGACTTGAAATTTTGAGATAATATGAATAGTTTAGCTATTGTAAAATGATTTATTTGACTCCAGAAATAAGCGTACTTCTTTAAGTGAGAATTTTATTTATCAAGTCAAAAATACATGATATTCACGATTTTTTTTCTCTAAGGTTTCTAAGGTATAACTCAAAACGTTTTGAAATTTTGATGATAATTTAATGCATACTTCGTAAGCACAGTGTGTTTATTACATAAAAACCGATATTTAAATTTAAAATGGATGTTAAAAATGGAAATGGAAAAATGGAATCCGTAATTTCAACCCGTCGTAAAAAGCCTGAAAGTTTATGAAAAGCTTATAAAACTGGCTTAAATATGACGTCGAGTGTTTTAAGAAAAAGTTAAAATTTCACAATTTTATGCACTTATAATGTTAAAGAGCAATTTTCCCATAAAAAGTTCGTATTAATATATCGAAAACATTATGTATATATTCATTTTTTCAAAAAGTCTAAACGTCATATTCTAGAGAATTTAATTGCCTTTAAAATGAGTTATGATTTAGCTAAATCAGTTTAGTAGAATTATTTTCATCGTGCACGCAAAATCGAAAAACGCTGTTGCGATAAAATTGCGTTTAAAGTTGGTGAAACATAAGAATTTTTGTGAGCTTTATGAGCTTTACCTACGTAAATATTTCATCTATGGACTTGAAATTTTGGGGAAATATTCTTGAACAGTTAGCCATTGCTTAGGGCCATTTTCAAAAATTATTCCCCCCCCCCCAAAAAAAAAGACTATTTATTCCTCTCCAAATATTATTATCTCCTATAATAAGAGCAAATAATTAGGTTTTTTAATGTTTGCAGGTAATTATTACAATTTCAGCTATTAATTTGTATTATAACTTAAAAGTTTAAAGTATACAAAGTTGTATAAATACCCAGATGTTAGGTGTCAGTTATAAAAGAAAAGCTATGGCGAAATAATATGATTTCTCTGTATTCAAAAATCCAATTATTTTTCCTTAACGTGCAGAAGCGACACGACGCCAAGGAAAGAGTTATACCCAGGGAAAACATGAGACAACTCAACATAGCTCAATCTACTCGCAAAGCAAACTGCGGTTTATCTCGTGTAGCAAGCAGTTATTACGCGGCGAGCGGCGAACGGCGAAAAATGCGGAAGCGAGTGGGATGTGCGAGTGGCTGTGATGCATTCGGAACGCGTCACATCGCGAGAAGTTTGCACGAATGTAATGTTAACATGTTGAGACAGGAAAAACTACTTCAGCATCGACTCCCCACCCGCCACCAGCGCACCAGTGCACCCGCGCACAAGCTTTCACTCTTCGCACCACTCGAGTTTGTGGCCACCCCCTCAGCAACACTGTTGTATCGCGTCGGGGTAAATCCGCCACAAGAGAAATTGAAGAGTTGAAGAATGAAGCGCCGTGCCGCGTGCATCGTGCGTTATTTCCATATAAATGCAACCAGCGCTCAGTGCTTGCTGGCAATCTCAATTTCAATCCGCTTACAATTATTTATTTTCACGCTTTTCTTGTGAGGTTATATGATGTTTACTGGTAACGTACTTTGCTACTTGTTTCGTGAAATTTCAATATTTTCGAAAAGTATCGAGAAAAAAAGTATCGATATTTGTTAATATCAAAAATTACTGAATGTGCAAGTATCGAATATAAGTATCGATACTTTTCGATAAATATCGGATGAAAGTATTGATACTTTTGGTACGGAAAATTTGGATATTTGAAAGAATTGACAATTTTTACCATCGAAAATATCGTTATGAGAAGTATCGAAGAAAAATATCGATACTTTTCAATATGTATCGCCTGAAACTGTGTATACTTTTGGTATCGAACATGCCGAGACATGAAATTATCGAAATTTTTTGATATCGAATTTATCGAAATTCGAAATTATCGATAATTATATATATATATATATCGATATTTTTGTTATCGGGAATGTTAAAGAGTTTCATAAAAGTATCGATACTTTTGGGTATTGAAAATATCAAAATGTGGATATGTGAAAGTATCAAACAATAGTATAAGTAAAAAAAGATAAAAGTTTCTTCGCTAAGTATCGGATGAAAGTATCGATACACTTGGTTGTAGAAAATGCCGAACATTTGAAAGTATCGTTTAGAGAGTATGGAATAAAAATATTGATACTTTTCGGTATATATCGAAAGTATCGAAAGTTGAAAATAAATCATTGCACATTTCTAATAAGAATATATGGGGGGATGGCATCAGCAACAATCGATATCTTCAGGCAAATATTCGTGCGTGTCTTGCCGCCGCGCCGCCCGCGAAGCTATCATTACATGAGACATTCGCTAGTTAAATATGCACCGCGCCTCCCCCGGCAGCGTCAAAACCGACAACGGTGCGCCTTTCATCGAACGCCGCGGCAATATAATCAGCTTATAAATATTTATTAAACAGGACTTGCCACATCCACTTGTAGGCTGGCGAGGGGGCAGCAGCTCGAAAGAAAAGTGTTTTATTCAGGCAGAACAGGACGCCAATGACTTGTCGGTTATGTGCCGTACGGTTGCTGTAGTTTTTCTTTTTCATCGGTTTTCAGTTTGTTTTCAGTGGTTGGCGTGCGCAAAGTTCAAGTGCATGCTGTGTACACGGCCTTAATTGCGATAATTATCGGCGTTGAGAGCCGCCTACTCGCTTCCGCGATGTGCACGGTCGATGAACACTCGAGGCATATGTGCAATTGATTTTCAACTAGCCCATCGCATCGCTCTCTATTCGGTTGTTGTTGTTGTTGCTGCGTTCGGTTTGGGATTTAGGAGCTCGATTGTGGGAATGGGGTTGTGGATGTGAATGGACTGGAATCGGATGAAGAGAATTTCCATTACGCGATTAGACATTAAGTCCACTTCTGGCGCGCTGCAGTGGCCACCGGCTCGATTGCAACTTCCTTCGAAAACCGCCACAATGCAGGCAGGCAGGCAGGCAGGCAGGCAAACGCCACTCGGCGCAGAGAGGGGTCATCATCCGTCGTTATCCCACTCATCTTGACTCAAATCTCCCGCGCACAGGGTACATTGGGCGATTTCTAGAAAGAACCGTCTTAAATCGACGCTGCGTCGTATCAGCGTCAAAAATACGCATTTCGCGTCTCTTTATCTTGATTTTTAACATATTTATTAATGCTATCGGTATGAATGATACACCGTTAGATAGCTTAATACTTCTACTTTACATTCAATAGGTAGAATTTAAATCAATTTTTTTTTCATAGAGTTATCAGAGGTAGATTTTTTAACCTTTGCTAAAGGTATGAAAGAGTAAAATGTATTCATTAAGTCATATTTCAGCATATTCTCTATTTCATAGTCTATTGAACGGTATATAGACTGTTAATATTTTGCTTGTGTAAGATCACTTTTTGGGGGTATATATAGGAGCGCGCAGTGAACTGCATGTAAATTCTCCATATACGAGTGGCGCGGTTGTTTTTTCGTTCTGCGTGAGCCAAAATTTTTGTGTTCACGCGAATTGTGCGTCTTTCACATCGAATTTAGTCTAAACTTGTATATGGACAATTTACATGCATTCCTATGCGCGCTCATAAAAAAGAGTCGTATACAAATAGGATTATAATAATCTATACAGCATTTAATAGACTATGAAATAGAGAATATGCTGATATATAATTCATCGAATACATTTTGCTTCTTCATATGGTTAGCAAAGGTTAAAGTATATCTCTGATAACTCTGTATAAAAGAAAAAAAATAATTCCATGTACTGATTATTGGGGTAGAATAATTAGGCTATCTAATGGTGTATCATTCATTCCGATAGCATTATTCTAAACATGATAAAATTAGCATTAAAGACGAGAAATGTATAATTTCAAGCGTTGAAACGGCGTTGCGTCGATTTATGGCGCTTCTTTCTTGAAATCGCCCACTGTGCAGCTTAGTAGATCCTCAGCGTCGGTTTAGTGTGGCCATCGTTTTTGTTGCGTTGATAGACAATGGTTGGTTGCGATGGTTTTTCTCGCAGCAATTGTATCGATTGTGTCGTGGGTCCCGGCTGATATAGGCAAGGGCGTTAATCCTTTTATTTTTACCTAGGCCGCCGCTGTGGGGGGCTGGAGTTAATCCGTGCTAAGCCACGTCGGCGTCTTGTGCTGCTTGAGCTATGAGCACGCGCTCAAGTATATCCCAATCGAAAAAAGGAGGAAATAGTGCGGTTGATAATACGCGCCTTTTTTTTCTTCTTTCTTTCATTCTTTGCTTCATTCTGCCTCTGCTGTGGATGTGCGGTGGCAGAGTGGCGGCATGGCAGGCAGGCTGGCGGCGGCATGAGGCATGCAGACACAACTCTACATGGTGCGAACGCGCCGGAATCATTCGTTTTAATCTTCGCCGCTGCGAGGATTTTCATTTCTCGCCGTTTCTTCCGCGACTGCATGCAGAGGGGTGAGGGGGTAGGGATGGTGGTGAGGGTAGAGGTGATGGTAAAGAGCTGGTGGTGAGGCGTAGTGGTGGCGGTGAGAGTTAGAGTGAGACGGGTTTGGGAGGCGCGAGAAAAGGGCGGCAACATGCTAAAACGCTAAACTCACCCCCCTGCCAGGCGCCGCACTGCGAAATAATATGCAGCTTTTAATTCGACGATGCTCTTATTGCACATGGCCCGGTGCGGTGGTATTGCAATGCCTCGCGTCGTTTCGATGGCGCAAAAGAAAAGATAAACGCGAGTGTTGCATTGCAGAGGGGGCGATGTGGCTGGGGCAGCAAATCCCAAGTTGCAGCAGGTCGAGGCGTGAGACAGAAATGATATGCAATGCAGTTACGGGGCGAAGTGCAAGGCGAGAGTGGCAGCCCAGCATCCGACGACGCTGATTGTAGTTCGCGCCGGCCAGACGTGATACCAACAGGCAGCAGGAGGCGGCTAGCTGCCGCCGCTCTACTCTCCGCGCGTACTCACAAACCTCCCCAGACGGTGCGCAGCGGCTTGTTGTATTCATAATAATCCCTTAAGCCGCAGATAAACAAAGAATATTACGTTTTATTGCGTTTTCGACCGGCGCAATGCATTCGCGTCATACTTTAATTTAACACCGGCCGTAAACTCCTTCCTGCCTCCTGCACACGCTGTTACTCAACAGGAACAGTACAAGCATTAATTGAATTTACAGTTTTACGTATAATTTTTACATTTTATATATTCTAATTTCTTTTAATTCTTATTAACATTTCTCCAAATTTTGTATATTAATATTTCTCAATGTTCAGAAAACGTACCTGGCTGGCTTTTAAGAGGCGAAGCCATACTTATAAAGTTGCTTAAGTTATACTTCAGACTAGGCAGATAGCCTTACAAACCTGAAATGCCATTGAATATATTAATATGCTTATAGTTGTTGATGTTTCTACTTTGTGAAAAGGTTAATCCGAATCAAGAGGTGTCTCTTATCATCCCATATCAATTACCTTCAATTACATTAATTTCTTCGATTTACATATTTTGTAGTGCAATTTAAAATAAAGTTTAAGGGTATTAAATATTAAGTTATTAACATGAATGAAATGTCGATGTTCCGTTCTGGATTAGTTCTTCAAATATGTCATTTTAAAAGAAATTTTATGAAAACTTCGTTTTCAACTTCAATAGGGGGTTTTCACCCTTATCCGGCCTACCGGGTAGATGCTACTTATCGCAAATTATTCCTTATTTCATCTACTTTCAGGTAGTATAAATATTTTGCTGTTTATTCTTGTACGAATTTCGATTTTTCCAGTTTTATAATTGAAAACAGGGTTTCGTTAATATCATTGATTTACACATTTTGAAATGTAAGTAAACATTTATTTCAAGGGTATAAAATATTAAGTTATCAACATGATACAAATGACAAATTATTCCTCAACTCTTCTACTGTACTGTGATGTAAAAATTATCTAAATCCGATCTAAATAAGTCCTTCAAATATAGTATTTTAAAAGAAATTTTATGAACACTTTTGTTTTCAACTTCAATAGGGGTTTTTCATCCTTATCTGTCTTCGGGGGTGGATGCCATATATCCCAAATTATTCCTTATTTCATCTACTTTAAGATAGTATCAACATCTTGCTGTTTATTTATTGTGGGAATTTGGAATTTGCCAGTTTTATAATTGAAAACCGGGTTTCATTCATTTCCTTGATTTAGTCATTTTCAAGTGTAATTAAAAATTTATTTTAAGGGTATAAAATATTAAGTTATCAACATGATGCAAATGACCAACTATTCCTCAACTCTTCTACTTCACCATGATGTAAAAATTATCTAAATCCGATCTAAATAAGTCCTTCAAATATAGTATTTTAAAAGAAATTTTATGAACACTT
>WSZQ02074544.1:116804-140422 GCA_019419845.2 Weissflogia rhopalogaster
TTGTTTTCAACTTCAATAGGGGTTTTTCATCCTTATCTGTCTTCGGGGGTGGATGCCATATATCCCAAATTATTCCCTATTTCATCTACTTTAAGATAGTGTAAACATTTTGCTGTTTATTTTCTGTGGGAATTTGGAATTTGCCAGTTTTATAATTGAAAACCGGGTTTCATTCATTTCATTGATTTACCAGCGGTGATTTGGTAACGGTGATTTTTCCGCAGTGATTTTACCGCGGTGAAATTTTGGGCTCGCGCTTAACTTACACCTCAGGCTAAGAAGATAGTCTTATGAACCTGACATGTCATTGAATATATTACTATGCTTATAGATGTTGATGTTTCTACTTTATGAAAAGGATAATTCGAACCAATAGGTATCTCCTATTATCCCATATCAATTACCAGCGATTATGTGTATTCAGCCCGTTTAAGGATCGACAATCGGCCTATCTCGTCTATCTCCACATCAGCAAACAGTAGTTGTGGCAGTTGAGTTATAATCAGCGAATAAACGTGCCTCAATTGCTGTATCAGGTAGCTTAATGTGGGTGGTCGCCACCTCCACCAACACCACTATCTCCTTCTACATTCTACTACCACGTCCATCTACTAACACCATCTCCTCCTACAACTATCGTCACCACCGTTTCGGCCGCCAAACTCCATCCGATACACTTACAAACATTAATTGATGGCTGAGATAATGCAGGGGGAGATGAAGGCGTGGGGCGAATTGTTAATTCGATACAGACGCATCATTCGCAATTAGCACACAAACGCACGACCGGTTGACACGCGTTAACCCAAATTTCGGCCCCTACGTGTATGTTGATCCGCTTCAAATGTGTCGTCACGTTAATTTCCAGCATCGTCCTGTTGGAAATTTACGTGTCGACGTATAAGTATGAGTATGTCGTCGTATGAGTGTGAGTGTCGCGGGGGGCGGTTGTTTTGGGGTGATGCGTTTGCTGTTTGCATTCCGCGCATTCCGCAAGTTTAGTGTGTAACTTACGACGCGCGGAGGCGGCGTTGTCGAGTGTGGCTAATAGCCCCCACAGTGTAATGTATGCAGTGTGCTGCGCGACGTTAGGCAATTCGAATGCGCTTCCGTCGCTGTGCTGCTAGACGCGGAGGCGGCAATGTGAGTGCGTATATGCGACGCAAGCAGGCGGTGAGAGACGGTGCTGGCACCGCCACTGCGACTGGCATCCGCACGCGCTACCACCCCATCACGCACGAACATAGCTCACGAGCAACTTTAGGTAATCGTTGTTGTTTCCGCAAACTAACTCGTAATGAGCTCGTGATTATTATTGACTTAGTTTTAATTGCCGACGCACGTCGAGTGCGCATATTTGTGTGGCGTTTAGCCTATTCGTATTGATTCCTTCGTACGTGAATACTCAATCATTGCCTGATTACATACCTCCGACATTCTCTTATATATGCAAGAAGTCAGCAGGGGAAGATGGTAGAAGGAAGATGGAGAATATAACCTTTCATCTTTTCCTGCTGAATTCTTGCAGGATCTCCTTAACTATTTACAGGAGCGAGCTTAAATGAAAAAGATTCAAATATTCCACACTTTAAGCAAATAAAACTTAATAAAACTGAAATACCTCGCGTTAACCACGCGAAAAACCACATTAACAGTCTTAATAATTCGCGTCTGGGGGTCTGCGGGGGGTGCCGGCGCGTCTGTTAATGTTGCCAACTGAATTCGCCTGCTGGCAAGTTGATGCTGCCGAGTTTGCGAGTTCGCAAAGTCCTGCAACTGCAGAACAACAATGGAAGCCGCGCAGCAACTGCGAGCGAGTTTAATTATTAGCTTCGATAATCTTTAATTTTATTTGCTTGCTAACCAGCTGTGGAAATTAATGAACTAAGAAACGCCTGTATACCTAAGATGCTGGGTGAGCGGTAGAGAGGGTTGGTGAGGGTTGGAGAAGATTGTAGAGAGACGGAGGCGGTTTGTAGGTGGCCTGATGGAGAAGGGTGAGAAGGGTGAGGGGTATAAACATACAAACAGGATTACGAGATTTTATAGCTTGTTTTTATGTATTGACATGGATATAAACATAAATTGACTGAGTTTTTGAGGATTGTTAACCGATATGAAAGAGCATCACATCATACAGTGGTTTGAAGCCACTGAAAATCTGCCAAAAATCATTTGCGCGCCATCGATTGTGAGATGCAAATTAAAATATATTTTTAGTGTATTAAATATTAAGCTATCAGCATGAAATTAGAGACGAACTGTTCTTCGACTCTTCAATTTCGATATGAAATAAAAATTATCTTAATTCTTTCTTGATAAGTCCTTCAATTATGACGTTTTAAAAGACAGTTATGAAAACAGCTTTCAACTTAAATAAGGGTTTTTTCCACTCTTATTCGATATGGATAGCAAATGCCACATATATAATAATTATTCCTTATTTCATCTATTTTCAGTTGATATGAATATTATGCTGTTTATTTTTGTGGGAATTTCTTTTTTGCCGGTTTTATAACTGAAGTGTACTTACAAATTAATTTTAAGGGTATAAAATATTAAGTTATCAACATGATACAAATGACAAACTGTTCCTTAACTCTTCTACTTCACTATGATTTGAAAATTATCTTAATTCGATCTAGATAAGTCCTTCAAATATGACATTTTAAAAGAAATTTTATGAAAACTTCTATTTCAACTTCAATAGAGGTTTTTCACCCTTATTCATCCTAGGGGGCAGGTGCTGCATTTCTCAAATTATTCCTTATTTTTGTGGGAATTTCCAAATCTGAGACGGACAATTGAGAAACTCCCCATGTGAGACGTGTCCGTGTGGGTGATACTCGTTTTCCTGACACTTGTAAATGCATTCCACTACTGGTGTGGTTAAAGCTGGAGTACCTACCTTGTAGCTGCGTCTACGGTCTACGTGTATAGCATACGCAATACGCCTTAAGCGTACGTTACGTGCGTTACTCCTCAAGTGCGTAAGCATTCCCGGACCTCTGTCGACAATCGCAGTGCGCCAGCTGGTAATGTCGCGATCGTGCGTGCCTGCACTCCTTGGAAGACAATACGCCGAGATGAGTGCGTTTGAGGGGGTGGCGACGACGAGCTTTGCAGGCTCTGCCGTCCCTTCGACATACGACCCTGCCGAAAGATCCCTCCACCGTCTGCGGACCGAGTCGAGTACTTTAAGTCTCTAAATTATCCAAATACACGCGTATTATGAGTGAAGGAGGATTAGGTGTAACAAAGACTTGTGGCATCGCACGTGCACACACCCGCCACGCCAGTGTATTGTTACGCAATAAACCAAACACTTATTTGCATTTAATGTTATGACTACGCCGAAATTTCAGTCTCTGAGCGAAATCGTCGAAACTTTTCGGGATTTGCCTGCGTTCTACAGGAGGAGGGGTGAGGTATATGGAGGGTAGTTGGTGATTAGACGGTGTTGGTAGGTAGAGAGTGTAGTTTGTGGCTAGAGGAAGTTGGAAGGTGGGCTCCTATGGAAAGATCTGAAACTAGTTAGTCACGGGGGGCGGCGTAACAGACCGGGAGAAAGGTCCGAACTTTTACAGTGTTGGTAGAGTAGGCAGCATATGCGTACCCGTAAGCAATCGGCGCGTTTTGGAGTGGGGGTGGGCGCCGCAATCGTTGATACTATCTACCGAGTTTAAATTGCCTGTATTTCGTCAGATTCGCTACAATTTGATACGGAAATAAATCTCGGCCCAGACGATATCGGTTTTCGGTCGTGTACACGCACATTGCGTCTACTTTTCCGCCGTCTGCCTATCAGCCAACCAACCCAAAAACGTGCTGTGAGTTAATTAAAATATCCTCGCTGCTGTCTCCTACATTCTATGAATGCGACGGTTGAATAAAACGCATCGGAATGAGAATAGCACGCATAGAAAAGAGAGTAAAACGCATAGAAAAAAAAAGGTACATCGCATAGGAAAGCCGAAATTTAGCATTGTTGTTCTAAATAAGGACTGTAAACTTATTATTTTGTTCTGTGGGGGTTTCAGGGAGGGGGCATTTATTTATGTACCCCTTTAAACATTCTCAGAATCTTTTAACAGTCGAACTCGTAAAATGCGTAGCTGGACTGATCATCGTGGTTCACATCATTATTGGGCATCGTTTAAACAATCAATGATATTTGGGAGCAGCAATATAACCCATGAACACAGCATGTCTAGCTGTAGCACCGCGGGCAGTCACCGATAAGGGCCCAACCGCCCGCAGTAAATTATTCATGCCAATATTGCCGTCCGCACAACAGGACTCTGAACTTTTTCTGATTCCCGTTCTTTGCGGAATTCGGATTTTGTTATCCTTTGCTATAGGTTTTCGACAACCGATTCACTCATGGGATCAACCCTTCCCCTACCCCTCTTCGTCTCAGACAGCTTAACAGCTTCTTGCGTGGTTTTAAGTTTAGGATGGCCACATAGAGCTTCCTAGCTGCTCCCACTATCCTCCACTATCCTTGCCAGCGTGGCAGTCTAGTTTCTGGTACCACGCCCTACCCTGAAACACCCTTGCACCTCGGGGAGGAACTTCTTTTTCACCATTGCCTCTCCCATTTTTGTTGCCACTATAGTTGTTGCCACCTAATAAGATAAGTTCATTCCTTTATTGCCCCTGATTTGTTTAGATACCACCTAATACCCCTCACCCTCCCACAGGGTCGTTGAAACCGTAAAATTGCAAACCGAAATTGCAAATAATCCTCGCTACTTCCAACATACCGCAATTTCTATACATCCACAGCGAGTCTAAATGAATTAATTAACTTTAAATAAATATGCAGCGGTTTATTTTCTCGTCCGTACTTTCAATTTTTTTTTTACCCGTCCTGCAGACGCCTGACCGAATGAACTAGTTGAATTACACGTACGCCTGCATTCGGAGTGATTAAAAACCATCGATTGCTACGCGGAAATGTGAGGAAGAAAATTAGCTCGCTGCGAATTTCAGGCCAGGGGACGGTGGTAGCCAGTTCACCGGAGGGCAGCAAAACGCGAGCCGCGCGTAATTACGTTCAGCCGCCCCCCGCATGCAACGAAGGGGCCTTGTTAACGTTTCTCTTTATATTTCGGAAGACTTCGTTTTTCTTCTGTCTGTCGGGCGCGTTGTGGAAGGTACACGCGCCGTGTACACGTTAATTTATATCGATAGAGCCATCCCCTTGTTGGGGTGAAAGGGGCGAATTCCTGTAGCCGCGTAACGAGTCCGCAAACACCGTCGCAATTCGGCAAACGTTTTAAACGATACTCCATAAATATTTTATCTTCAGCTTCAGGATGCTCGCTGTATGCTTACCTTCGTAAGCATACAGCGAGCATACTCAATCGAAATTTCGCTGTGACTTTTTATGATTATCCATCCAACCTCTACTGCACGTACGTACGCAAATTTAATCGCAGTGTAATTGAAAAGCAATAAAAAATTTCGCGAACGAATCACGGAGGGAAAAAATCGTAACACGCTCCGTCGCGTTAGCATAAACCGATAAAAGTTAATAAATCCACGCGCAGGAAGGGCGACTTATAAAATTGTTGGTATTGCCGCCCCTTTCGGCCTCCTTCGGCCCGCTTCAAGTTTGCAGCGACCGCACGAAAACTTTGTTTTCTAAGTGGATTATTACGAGAATTGGAATTCAGTTTGCTTACTAACTCACTTATTCACTCAAATTTTATTCGTAATTCGCTTCTTTTTTTCTTCTTTCACCCTCCAACGTTCGGTGGTGGTGCGGGCCGTGGTAATACTCGCCCTTCGTCCTCATTCTAGCGATGGCGTTTACGGTGGCGCTGATTTTCGCGCGACTTTCGTTGATTTCGTGCGTAATCAAGCAAACGCATTCGTTAATTTACGCAAACGCTCTTGTTTTTGTCGGCCACATTGTTGTCTGTCGCGTTTGATCTGTGAATTTAGGATGAAGGGTGAGGGGAGGATGCGTCGGCAGAAAGTTATGTTCGTTAAGTGGCGCGATTGTGCTGTCTGTTGATGAGGGGAAAAGGAAAAGTGAAAAGTTGCGCATTATTTATCCGCACAATAATATACAAAAGGGGTCGTTGCAATTAATGCAATAAATATTAACCGGAGGGCATAAATTCCTCAAGGGGGCGATGCGCCACCGCCTGGGGGCCACTTTGGCAGCGCTTTGTGCACGCTCACGCACGCCGCCTTCGAATGGGAGAACTTATAAGTCGCCTCGTTTTAATGCGCATTCAAAAATCCGGTGGCTATAAAAACTTGCTGAGTTTGCTCGCTCTCAATCAGCCAATCGCTATTTACGATTTGATCGTAAATCCGATCAGATTGCAGATATAATTGTATCTTAAATTATTGATTTGACGAAAGAACTATCTTCATTTTCTTATTGTATCTTTCTTTTTGTATCTTGAGGAAAAACGTATTTGAATGTGTTCAAAACACTTATTTGCGCTAATAATGTGTTTAAACGCATCTGAAGATCAATAGCTCTAGAGGTTCGCTAGTAAATACGCACTGACTAAACACGCTCTGAAATTTATGAAAGTCTTCCCTAAGATACAAGGCAAAAACGTGTTTGGATGTGCCCAAACGGTTTAGTTTCGTTAAAACTTGTGATTAAACACATTGGGCCAGTTCGGCGCGTCATGTGCGATGCTTTCGATCTGAAAAAGGAACAACTTGCATATTTTGTTCGCTGTTTTCTTTCTTTCACTTACTTAATAAACGAACATACAAAAGGTTAGGTTCATTTTTATTTATACAGATAAACTGGTTAAACTGTTTCATAAATATGTGGGTGTATTCTTACAAATGTTAGAACCTAATTACGTTCACCCATTGTTGTAAATTTAACACCTTAATACGCTATCACTAACAAATTGAATTTTCTTGCTTGTTACAGTGGAAGCAGCGCTGGGGCGTCATTACAAAGTTATCTCCGGCTGCAGGTGAGTACGGATGCTGTGTAGGGAATGACCGCGATGCAAATTTTCGCATTGGCCCAGCCCTGAAACGAGTGCAATTGCTCGGCACTGCAACACGAGTAATATCGGTTACAATGACCGCAAATTCAATGCCGATGCAGATTGTCTCGTTATTGTCTCGTTATTCCATTTCGCCCGTATTTACATTACACAATTTGCATTGTAACGTATTGCGTTCGCAAATGGCGGCGGTGGCGGTGCTTCGACGACGCAGTCGCCACCGCCACCACCGCCGCTGCCGCACATGCAGAGATGTCAATTAGCCGGATGCAATAATAGCACCGTGAGCAAATAGCGGACCGGCACTACCCCTAATTGACGCATGATTATTGCGGCGAACAATTGACGGTTGCGATTTATCGCTTTTACGACTTTGCGTAATTACTCATAGCACATCTAGGCACTAGAAACTTGTAAATAATGTCGATGTTCGTGTCGCATATGTCAACAATTGCTGATAGGTTGAAAGGCAATAACCTTTAAGCAGTAATTTAAGAGGAACATAAGTAACTTATGCCTTTTGGCAGTTACCAGAACTTTTAATTACGAACACACTACCGAACACAGCTACCCATCTCCCGACGTGTTTAGACCATCGTTTCAGCGAACATAAGCCATTTGAGCAGATGTAAAAAACTTTCTTAAAAAACTTTCTTATATTTTAGCAAATATTTGCCTACATTTCTGAAATCGCGTGTTTACACTCGAACTATTGAAGCTACCGATTGGCGATGTGTTTAATGCACATTTTATCGAAAAGAAGTTGTTTGAATATATCTAAACAAGTTTATTCTGCTATATTTTAACTAAATATTTAAGCTATATTTAAGTGGTATTCACTTAATAGCGAAATTAAGTCATTTGTACACATTCAAACACGTCTTTCTCTTATAATTTATTGAAAATTACCAAAACTTTTTATAATGGTGTGTTTCTCCCTCTATATATCGCTCGGTGTGTTTAAACATACATTTCAGCAAAAATAATTTATTGGAGCACATGTAAACACATTTCTCTATTATATTTAAGCGACTATTTCCTAAAACTTCAAAAATCGCATGGAAATTTCCAAATTTTCAATTTCCAAATTGCTATAGCTACCGATGTCCCAATGTGTTTTAAAATTCATTTTAACGTCAATAGGTTATGTGAACACATCTAAACACGTTTTACTCTTATTTGTTCGGCTGCACTCCTCTCACAGTGCCAGAGAGCGATTGCGAAAATTAAAGAGTGCAAGGAGTTAAAAACCTAAAGCATTTTCTTACATTTTTCTACAACCGTTTTGACAACTGTTCACTATGCGTCAATACCAAGCAGTTACGGGTCCATGGTTTATATAAGTCTTTATAGATTAAAATGTTTGCTGCTAACTTCCTATTGGCTCAACAATGTGGATATACTGTTTGCTTTATCGACTGTAGTCGAGGCCAGTAGAAGAAAACTCTTCTGAGGTCTATGAAAGAAATGTATTTCACGTTTCGATTGAGCGCTTCGCGTCGTCAATTTTTATTCTTTTGCGATCGACGACGGACGTCGATGGACCGCCGCCGCCTGCCTGCCGAACGCATTCGAATGTTTGCGCACGTACCGAGCACGCCACTCAAGACTTTACAAACTCGACGGACCACTCCGGCGGTTTTTGGTGTTTTCGTTCATTTTTCCTGCTCGGACGGTCCACCGTTCCGTCCGTCCGTCCATGTCCGATTTGCGCGGTTTTTGTTTCGTTTCTTTTCCCTCGTGGCAGCACGCGTGGCACACGCGCTTGACTTACGTGACAATTTTCGCTTCATCTTCGGCCAGCCACGACGATGCTAAATTATTTTTCGATGCGCTGCCGGCACAAAAAAGCAATAAACTCTTCAGAGTCTGGTCTGGACTGTCGAAGTGGGCGCGACGCGATGAATCACCAACGTGTTGGTTTGCGTGGTGCCTTTGTCGAATTTCATATCTGTAGATCGAGTTCGATCAATGCCGGGACAGTAATTGTATTCGCTTTTTGGTCAGCAACGCCCCGTAGTGCCGTAGCTGCGCGGTGGCTTGTATTAAACGGGGAGCAAATTGCCAAAAACGAGATCAGATGTTGCGCGGCGCATCGGCAATGAAATCAAATTTATTGGCCGGAAGAGGAATGTCGGCGCTGCTGAAAGTTTTCGACCCAGAAGGGATGCGCAATGAATTTGTTGAAAACCACTTTAATCGCTTCCTCCATCGGGTGCTTGCTGGACGTATGCGTTTTGGTGGCGGCGGCGGCGGCAACGTCTCCATTCGACCGAGTCTACTATCGGTTTTTCGGTTTCTAATACCACGGGCCTCGATCGGATTTGATGAATTTATACAATACCGGCTCTCAGTGGCACACAGCGTTGTCTGAACTGCCAAAACTCCACAGACAGACCGAACCATGAGATACTGATCCCCGGTGTGTTTAAACGCATTCTTTTAGGGAATATAAGTCATTTGAATACATCTAAACACGTTTTTCTCATATATTTTTGCAACTATTTTCCAAAATATTAGCAATCATGAGTATAAATCCAAACCGTTGGAACTACCGATCTCTTGATATGTTTAAATGTTAATATTAACGAAAGTACGTCGTTTGAACTCATATAAACACAATTTTAAAAATATTTTAACGAATATTCCATAACATTTTAGAATACGCAAGTTTACTCCAGAATCGTTACCGCTATGGATCTCCCGATGTGTTCCATCGCTATTTTTTAGAGAATAAGTCATTTGAACACGTCTTACCACGTGTTTCTTGTATATTTTGGCGACTATTGCCACAAAATTTTAGAAATTGCGTGTTTACTTTACCGAACTGTTACATGTCCCGATCTCCCGATGTGTTTTATCGTAATTTCTAGCGAATATAAGTCATTTGAACACATCTTACCACGTTTTTCTTGTATATTTTTGCGAATATTTTCACAAAATTTTAGAAATTGAGTGTTCACTTCCGAACCGTTACAGCAACCGATCTCCCGATGTGTTTAATCGCTATTTTTTAGAGAATAAGTCATTTGAACACGTCTTACCACGTGTTTCTTGTGTATTTTAGCGAATATTTTCACAAAATTTTAGAAATTTCGTGCTTACTTCCGAACCGTTACAACTATCTACCGAAGTGTTTAAACGTACTGCGGAGACATTTGAACACATTTAAACACGTTTTTCTTTTATATTATAGATAATATTTGATAACATTTCTAAAATCGTATATTTACTCTCGTACTGTTGTAACTACCGATGAGTTTAAACACAAATTTTAGCACAAATAAATCATTTTAACGCACCTAAACACGTTTTTCTTTAATATTTCATCGTATATTTCACACAATTTCAGAAGCCGGCAGTTTACTCCGTACGTGTTACATCTACTGATCTCTCGATGTGTTAAATGGTACTTTTTAGTGAAATTAAATCATTGGAACACATTTAAACACGCTTTTCTCATTTGTTGTAACATATATCGTATTCATTTAGATAGTTTTCATTTTTGACCGTTCTAGAAAGGCTTTGAGCTGCTCTACGAAGATCAGAATCGGTAAAATCGCCTTTTATCCAACCAAAACGGCCCCTGGTACCCACTAATATCGGACACACCTAGTGCCCGACGCGAGAAACCATTGATATACAGATTCTATTTCGCGTTCTGCTGGAATCTGGCCCACAGGCAGTTGGGAGGTCCTTTGGCGCTTTGCGGTCGCCGCGTGCTTTGTACGCGGGATGTGGGGGCGGCGAGCGTGTACATGCACGTGTTATCGCCACCGTTGTAGTTGTATCTCGTCGAGGTTTGGATGCAAGCGCGATTTATCCCCGAGCCCGTGTGGCGGCCGCGTCCGGTTTGTCTCTGTCGTCCACACGCACCCACACCAGCCGCCATCAGCCGCCACCGAAAGCGCCCACACCACTGGCAGCAGGAGGATGCGTTGGTGTGCGTGCACGTGCACGACTCCCTCGGGTACTGATGGAGTCCGTGCGCGGAAAATGAATGGATTCGCATTAATCTCGGTGTGCTTGCCGCGCGCACCGACAGCCACCGCCGCCGAGTCGACCGACGGCGGCGGTGACGGCGGTAGCGGCGACGGGGGGCAAGAAATTTCCGAACGCGACGGCCATCGTGCACATTTTCGACAAATTCAACAAATCCCGGCGATTTCTTTGCCGCCGCGACTAGTTTGCGGCTCTCATTGAGAGTTTATGAATCGACAAATCGTCGTTTGGTGTAGTGCCCCGCCACAAACGTCGCCGCTGAGTTCACGCGCCGGCATTCAAGGCGATCGAGCGAGGTCTGGGGATTTCTTTCCCTATTTCCCTCCAGTTATTTTTTTCTGCTCTCTTTACGCTCGTAAAGTGTACCATTTTAAGAATTGCGCGAACTATACTCGTTTGCCGCTGCCTCACCGTCGAAATATTCAACTTTTTCCAATTTCGAATGCTTAAACCGGCAGCGATTGTATTACGCCGGGATTTCTATACCTTTATATCATCCTGGGTGGCGCACAATAGTTTGAAATTGCCAAAATCCGCCAAAAACATTTGCGTGCGCCCGCTCGACTTTCTCATTTTGAAATGCAAATTAAAATATATTCTAAATTCGTTAAATATTAAGCTATTAACATGAAACAAATGAGAAACTGTTCCCCAACTCTTCTTCTTTAATATGACATGAAAGTTATCTCAATCCGTTCTTGATACGTCCTGCAATTATAGGGTTTTATGTTGCTTTTTATAAAAATACTGGTTTCAACTTCAACAGGCGTTTTTCACCCTTATCCTATACTGGGGGTTGATGCCAAATATATCAAATTATTCCTCATTTTATGCACTTTCGTATGATATACATGTTTCCTTCCCTACTTTTGTGGGAATTTCAATATTGCCGGGTTTATAAATGAAAACACTTTGAAACAACTTCGTTTTTAATTCAACCATTTAAAAACGAAGTTTTCATAAAATATTGCCCATTAAAATCCATAACTGAAAGACTTGTCAAGAACATATGAATATAATTTTCTCATAATATTAAAGTAGAAGAGTTGAAGAACAGTTTGTCATTCGTTTCATGATGATACCTTAATATTTAGTACAGTTAAAATAGATTTTAAATTGCATCTCAACTAGAGCAAATGAATAGCGCGGAACGGGAGCGTGCACAATAGTTTTTGGCGTATTCCAATCGCATTAAACCACGGCGCGGGGGCGGCGTGGTGGTTTTATGGCAGCAGCGACTAGCTACGTATAGGCAAATCGTTTTGGCGCACGGTAGGCGACAAACGAGTGTAATAATTCACTAAAATTCACCAGCAAAATATATGGGCATATATTTTTCGGCAAACTTTTCAAATTTTACAAATATTGCACAAGATTTAATGTTTGCAAAATTCGGAAACAGCTTAAAAAACATCAGGATTCACGAAGGAGCAAACTATAAAACGACCAGGACGCACGCCATTATCCTTTAAAATATATAAACGTGCCTTCCAGACTTATGATCCTATAAGGATAATGGCCGGCATCTTCGTGGGATTTACTTTACCCGCCGCCAGCCAGCGTTTGCAAACGCTTTGTCCTTTTTTTGCCTTGTCTCACCCCCGTCTTACCGGCGGCGGTAGCGGCCTGTTGGTGTGGAGGTTCGCTGCACACCTCTGCAGACCGGCCTGATGGCCGTACAAATCACACATCGACGAAGGAATCTTCGAAAATTTACTAGGTGCCCGTTATTTATGCGCTCGTTTTTCATTTATTGTGCGCTCGACAGTGGCGCAACTCTGCACACTTCACTAATTCGACCGATAACGCCTGCCTGACTGCCTGCCTGCAACCACTCCAGGAGGGTGCAGAACCCAAAAAAAAAGCAATATAAGCGAATATTCCTACATAGCGCCCTATGATCAAGTGATCGCCCTATGAAATTTTTAATTAAAACAATGAACGTCTTCGTTAGGCATCCTTTGCGTTTCAGACGTTGATTTGCGCTTTTTTTTCACGCCCCATGGATAAAATTAACACGCAAATGCAATTTTTTAAGAGTTACGCGTTTAAGTGACATTGAGCCGACGCAATTAGAAACTTTGTCGAGGGGATGGAGCGATTAATTAAGCGCATGACGTTCCGGAAAGATCAAACTTTGATTTGTCGATGGATGGGCGCGAGGGGGATGAAAAAAAGTCGGGGAAAGTTTACTCAAACCAGATTTACACAAGTTGGCGGCGAGTTTAAGATCGAGGTTTACGTTAAATAGATATCCATTGGGCACATATCTTTCACAATTAAATTGATTACTCCATTGTTAATTGAAATATGTTTGTTTGCGACTTTTGAGATTTTTTAACGGATTGTGGAGTCCATCAAGTTTATAATTTTACATGGGACTGTTCATATGACGACATAAAATGTAATTAAATCGAAAACTAGAAAAGCGTAGGACTTGTAACTCTCACCAAATAATTGCAAGGACTACCTGAATATAAAAATACAAGTCTGCCATTTTTGTGATATTTTTGGCGGCCTGTGGAGTCGATTAAAGTTTATAAAGTTGCATGGGACTGTTCGTAAGACGATATAAAATGTAATTAACTCGAAAACTAGCAAAGTCTAGTAATTGTAACTCTCACCAAATAATTGCAAAAACTAGCTGAATATAAAAATACAAGTCTGCGATGTTTGTGATTTTTTTGACGGCTTGTGGAGCTGATCAAAGTTTATAATTTTACATGGGACTGGTCATAAGATGATATAAAATGTAATTAATTCGAAAACTAGAGAAGCGAAGGACTTGTAATTTTCACCAAATAATTGTAAAAACCACCTGATTATAAAAATACAAGTATGCGATTTTTGGCGATTTTTTTTTGACTGTCCATAAGGCGATATAAAAATGTAATATACACGAATACTATTTTTTACTCGACCCCAAAACGTTGCAATAAATAGTGGAATACAAATATGCAAGACCGCGATTTTTGCTACATTCCGGAAAGATCAAATTCGAATTTGCGCAATAGAGCCGAAAAAAAAGTCAGGAAAAGTTTACTGAAACGAGATGTACACAAGTTGGTGGCGAGTAATGTCGGCTATACCGTTTTACGATGCACTCGACGATCGAGTTTGGCGTTAAATAGAAGTGTGGTCGCTTGGGCACATATCTTCCACAATTAAATCGATGTTCGTGACGAAATCGAATTTCGCGGACGCTTTCAACCCGTTCGGATACTCTACGATCGTGGTCTGCAATATACACTGGTATGTTTATGGACACGATGTATGTTATAATATGCACTCGGTACACATGCGCTCTCTGAACATGTCAAAAAATGTGTAAAAAGAACCGAAAATGATGACCAAGATGAGAGTCGTGCGTGTCGAAAGAAAAACTGTGATTTCGACCGTTGTACGTGCTGCGCAAAACTCGCGCATGCGATTAATCCAGCTTGATGAAAGCACTTATTACATTCCATTGTCACTAGCGATGGCGGTGGCGGCGGCGGGTCCTCCCCCAGACTTGACAACGGGCGGGCAATAATCACGCGGAAACATGCACACACGTAGATGTCATGCGTTAAGTGAATGCGCCCGGCGTAATCGTGTATCGTTGACATGTTTCGGCGATAAATCCAGCGCATCTAACGTGGATACGTGCCGCCTCCGTACGTCGCCAACGCCGCCACCATCATCGCCGCTACCACCGCCGCCGGAAATAAAACCGTCGTCGGGTGTTGCGATGACGAGCTTCAATTTCGACAATGCGCCGAAAGAGAAAGCCGCGGCGCGCGCGTATGTATGTATGTGTGTATGTATGTGTGTGTGTGTGTGTGGCTAGCGATGGTGTACGTCGCGTCGTGGTGGAGGCAACGTGTACACCGTGGGTACAAACCCCCCTGAACCAGCAAGCCACCTTGCTGTGATGGCCAAACGCGCTGTAATGGCACGGTCGACACGTCCCCGGACGTATGTTACACATTCCAACGCTTGCTGCGAATGGGCCCGCATTAAACATTTGCCCACCGTGTGTGACAATGCGGCGGGCGGCGTCGAGGGGCGGCGGTGGAGGGGTACGGGAGGGTACAGCGGCGGGGTATGTCTGTGCCGCCACCACTGTCGGGAGGAGTTGGGACCATCGTCCCGGCTCGTTTGAATTAAATTTATTTCCGTGCGACTTTGTCCCCGCCGCGTATCGTAATTTAATGTCGGCCCTCGACTACCGCCAGGAATCGTGCGCTTTGTTTGCCCGCGACGTGGCAGCGGGAATAATTTTCGCAACGAGCTAATCGCGACGAGGGTCGTTTGCGCGGACCGTTGCGAAAACTTGCTTAATTTGCATCCGCAAAGTAAATAGTGTCACACTTTATAAAAACCTATCTCTAGGAGTGCTTCTTTTAGTTACTAAAAGATGTTTTAATGGACATATCAAAATGAAGAAATTAATATTTGTAGGCAATTACTAGGTTAAAATAATTGACGAATATTTGTTTTGGGATATGAATTTTTGAATATCGTAATTTGCATATGTTGCTTACATTACCCAGGACAATACAAATGTACAAATCCAGGATTTTTACTGATGGCCTGTGGAGCCGATTAAATTTTATAATTTTGCATGGGACAGCCCATTAGACAATACAAAAATGCTATTAACTCGAAAAGTAGAAGAGTGTAGCACTTGGAAGTAACACTAGAAATCGCTATAAAATAACTAAATACAAGTATGCAAGTTCGCGATGTCAACGATTTTCGTAGCGGCCTGTGGAGCCGTTCAAATTTTTTAATTTTACATGGGACTGTCCATAAGACAATACAAAAATGTAATTAGCTCGAAAGGTAGAAGTATGTAGCACTTGGAAGTCACACCAGAAATTGCAATAAAATAACTGAATACAAATATACGAAACAGCGATTTTGTCGATTTTTCGGCGGTCTGTAGAACCATGAAATCACACTTTATAATATTACATTATATCCGACGTGTTCATTATTATTTTTCCGTTTCGACCCAAGTTACTTCAAACGCTACTATCATCATTCAAAGGATATTAAAGCAAACCCACTTCTCATTGTTACATTATTATCTGATAAATGATAAACAAGTAGAGTATATGAACGAAATCAATATTCCCCGAGTGTATTTGTACATAACTGTACAATTATCCAATTAGACGCAATAGCAACTTTGGCATACAGATTATAAGGGCATGTGTAAATTGTTTTCCATATAATTGGCCAGGTGCGTTGGAATAAGCGTCGCTGGTCTAGAGGGCAAAGTTCAAAAATTAATTGCCCCAAAGCGGACGCATCGCATTGTGCGTCGGCGTGGCTATGCTGCCGCCGGCGACCAGACCAACCGCCGCCGCCGCCTCGTCGTGGCTATGAATTACGTAATGCAATAATGCTGATTGAGTTATCCACTTTTGTGTTTGCGCTGCGCCGGTGCCGCCGCCGAGTTTGCCGTCCCACAAAAGGGATGTATGCATGTTTGTATATGTGTGGGGTAGGTGGAATGGAGGGGTGGGGACGGAAATGGTCCCAATGCGCGGCCGATGCGTGTATTATTTAACGCATTATACACACATTTTGGAAGCCGCTTATGCTCGAATTATGTACGCGCCGTAATCGCATTTGTTTGTTAATTAAATTCGTGTTTATTCTGGGGATGGCCAGCTGGCAAACGCTTTACATCAACCGCTGTAAAAACGCGGCAAAAAACCGGCGCCGTTTCCGCGAGCCGGTGCAGTGATTATCGATGCACTTCGCTAAATATGAGCGTAATTATTTAATATATCAGCAGCGAGCACCGCGTGCAATTTCGTTGTGTACTCGCGTGTAATTAACGCGAAATTCGGACGAAATTTTTTATTGTTCGACGCAGACTTGCAAACTTGCAAATGCATTAATTGCATTTACATATTTATTGTGAACTATGCTATTTGATAATTAGCTGATTGTGAGCGACGTATATCAATGAACGCCAACAAAAAATAAAGAAAACAAATGAAAAACAAAAAAATAAACAGCGTATATCTGAGTACCCAATCTTACTAATAAGAAGTTAACAGCAGGCGTGCAATAACTTGTACCTGGCATGTCTTTCTTAGGGGTATCCTTTTAATACATAAGATGTGACACAGAAACCACGAAGCAATGATACGCACGTGGTACAGCGACCGGCGACGCGCTGGCCTGACAAGCGCGGCACAGCTCGGGTGAAGGGACGAACTGTTCATTGCCGGGTGGTAGCAAAAGAGAGCACGATGAACAGTGTCTCATTTTTAATAGCGTGGTCAGTTTTTGGAAACATTTTTATTTATTTATTTTATTTATTTATGGGTTATTTGAAATGGGGCAATTTCATCTCGCTGCTGGAAGGCTCGCTGCTAACTTCATATCGGTCCCAATCTTCATTTTAAAACAATTAAGACCTGTTGATCCAAAATATGAAAGGTGTTTGTCTCTATTATCCTCCATTCCTGATATCTGATGTTTTAATTCAAGCCTGTTGAAATCAAATGTCAAAGAAATCGGATTGAAAGCTTCATATCTTGAGAATCAGATGTGATAGAGCAATACGGTTTTCAGATTTCTATTCACCATAAACAGCTGTACACAAATGACTAAAAATTATGCCAGATATACTTCATTTGTTTATCTGTCGTTGTATAATTAATAACAAGTCGATATTACTTAGGAAAGGATCGTTCAGCCCAACGATTAGACGAAGATGTGCGCCAGTTTTATGCAAATATGTGACGGGCTGTAACGATGCCCTGCTTCCTTCCTGCACCGTTTCATTCGACAGACAGCAGGCCCAGGAAATGGAATACCACTGTTTTCCCAGCATTGTGCGACTTTCAGCGGCGCAGTAGCAGGCTGAGTGCATCGCTCCGGCGTCTCTCCGCACGATACTCGAATTAGTAGCAGTGCGAAATTTGCATTTCGTCTGCGATTGTGATTTTTGCGCATATATAATCGAGTGCAGCATTATCATAAATAATCGAGCACTTCGAGAGTCGCCAGACTACGGCAAAAATAACTGAAAAAAAATGTAGCCCCATTAAAAACATGAAACATGCTAGTTTTCTGATATTAATTACAGTTTCGCGTTGTTTAAACGCTGAAACTGTTCATAAACGCGGTTTTCAACCACCGACCCCGTTTAAATGAGATTTACTTCGAAAATACCTTAACTTAATGTCGGATAATTTGCAATGTGCGCACGTTAACTTTGAACGCAATATTTCACTTAGTGATATAATTAATTTTATTGGCATTGTGGATAACTATATGGTATATATTCAGGTATTCATTGTAAGTAACATTAAGGTGTGCACATTTCCGATAGTTGAGATAACTGGAGATGTATTATTGAAATTCGAAATTTCTAATATTAGCATATTGATGGATATAATCATATTGAAAATTGCATGTTCGAATCGTACTCTTGTTATTACTGTATTAACATTTATAAAGTAATATGAAATTGCCACAAATTGAAGAAAAAAAGAAGAAAAAATAGGACGAATGTGCTTTTGACCTCACGACTGAAGGGACAAAAGCTAAATGTCTCGAATAAATGGTTGTAATCTTAACATTTTATAACATTTCTTAGTGAAAATTCACACAATGAATTTGCAATTCATGCAAAAAATTAGTAATCTTAACTTAATTTCACTTATCAGAAATCGATTTTGAATTTTTCTTTCACTTTCTTCAGCGAAGCGGCAAGAGCGAAATGAGTTGAATAAATTGTTGTAGCATTAACATTTTTTAACATTTCTTGATACAAATTTACAAAAAGATACTTCGATAATATCTTTATAATTGTACATAGTTTACTTATCACTAAATTTACTCATGCTATCAGAAATCTTAATTATATGTGAATTCTTTGACAGTTTAAATGATCCAAACCTTAGGCGTTGTTCAGACCGCCTTCATAAAAATAGCTGTAACTCCTCCAGTTTTTGGCATATTTGGTTGAAATTTGGCAAAAAGACACTTCAATTCCACCTCATCATTCATGCAAAATTCAGTTATCATAACTTTACTCCTAAGCGGCGTATAGAAGTTATAGTTCAAGAATATGTTGCTAAGGATAATAAATGAGGCATTCCAGAAGAAAAAGTAGTGTTACATTCGAACTAGTAGTAAATTGAAACATACGTAGTAGCAAAATTTCACTTTAAACACCATAAAACGCAATATTTCACTTAACGGTATAATTAATTTCACCAGCGACGATGTGTGTGCGTCGGGTATCAATTAATATCGCATTACTTTCCGCATCCGCACGCCAAGCGAGTCGGCTCGCTTGGCGTGCAGAAAACAAATCGCGTCCCTCCTGCCACCGTCACAAAGAATCGAAGTTTGCACGACAAATGAGGTGCATTAACCTGCTGCCGTGGCGTCGGCGAGCGACTTACGATCGATTTGTTTTGATCACTTTGCAATTTTTATCAGAGTCGCCCAAAAGTATATACGTAAATAATGCGCACTATGCCTTTTTTTCCTGCGGCCCTTTTCTTCGCCTTCCTGAACGGTGCGAGGTGCAGATTTAAGGATTCGAAGATTTAGCAGCCCGACGAAAGCGAAAAAATACAGTAACGCCACGCCACGGCGTGGAAAACGCAAAAAAAACGAGCCAGCCGAGAGAGGCCGCAGATGGCCTCTGGGCACTCTATTAAATTTGCGCCCCGGTCACTATAAATATATCCGGACAGACGGTTGCATATAACAGTCGAGTCCTCCCCCTCCCCTTTCCGATGCACGGTGGGCGATTTTCTGAAAAAAAGCGTCTTAAATCGACGCAAACGCCGCGTGAACTTATAAGTCGCGTCACTATATCGTGATTTTCATCATATTTAGAATTACACTAAAGGTATAAATGATACACCATTACATAGCGTAACTCTTCTACTTTAATAATCGGTGGTTAGAATTTAAAATGTTCTACGAGTTGCGACTCTGTTCAATTTTGTGCCACTTGCAAGGAGTCACAAGTCGTATATGGAGAAATTACATGCAGTCCACTGCGAGCTCCTGTATTTACCCTAAAAAGACAGTCTTACACAAGCAATATGTTGATAGCCTATACACCATTTAATAAATTATGAAATAGAGAATATGCTGATGTAAGGTTACTGGTTAAATATATTTCACTGCTTCATAACGTTAGAAAAGGGTAAAGTCTAGCCCTGATAACTCCATGTAAACAAAGAAAATTTTAAATTCTAACTAATGATTAGTAAAGTGGAAGAGTTACGCTTTCTAATGAGGTATCAGGTATTTTGATTGCATAATTCTGCATATGTTAAAATTCAAGATAAAAAGTCGCAAAATATACATTTTTAGCGCACACGCCGCACTGCGTCGATTTAAGACGCTTTTTTCTAGAATTCGGCCCTCTGTGTGTCGTTGGTGAACCAGACACGAACCAGGGAAGGTATCGCAACCACACAGTATGTGGTGGCCACCACAAGATGGGGGAAATTTGGGCGATTTTTCAATCGCATCAATCGTGATCGAACGCACTATCGCGAGGTGTGTTTTGGGGTGACAACAGTGGGGACGGTGGCGACGAAAAGAAAATATTGCAATAAGGACAAAATACGTTCATGTTTTTTTCATTTTCATTTCGTCTTTTCTCGGTGGATCTGTCTTCTAGTACTTCCAGCATTTCCAGCACTTTCAGCGTCGATCCTCTCCCGGTAGGCGCACATTCAATTTCCGCCCGTCCACACTCTCTTACTCGAAATTTCGCGAGTGTAAACAAAACTCCCAGCGTGATGCTGTGGCGAACAAGAGGGGCGTTCAATTGTATAAATATGTCATCATACGCTTCGAATGATTTATCATTTAATAACAGTCGAGTTTTGGGGGGTGTAACACATAAAACCTGAGAGTAGCTGCAGTTACCACATCTGTAATGTTTTAAGAAAGTGGCACCAGTTCCACCCCATGCTGCCGCCACCAGCAGATCTCGTGTTAGTTTTTCCTCCTCGAAATTTAAGCTTTCCCTTCTGCCTAGGCAAATTAGATATTTTTATTTAGTTGTCGTTTGTTTAGGTGTACTTCAACCTGAAAAAAGAGAGTAAAAGTAAGTAAATATTGAACAGCACTCGAATGTAAACGTAGCGAGCTGCGGGCCCAAAATAGTCATTACCACACTTGTATCGTTATAAACAATTTTCATATTTATGCGGCATTTCCGCACGCTAGGACGGGTGAAAACTACCGAATTGCAATTAGCGTGCTTCAAAATCATCAGGAGCTCGATTTAACGAATGTAAACGTAGCGAGCTGCGTGCCCAAAATTGCCATTATCACATTTGTATCGTTATATACAATCTTCGTATATATTCACCGAAATGCGACATTTTCGCACGCTAGGCCGGGTGGGAACAAGAGTATTACAGTAACCGTGCCTCAAAATCGTTAAGAGCTGGATTTATTAAGCAGTAGCTGCAGTTATAGCATCTCTAATGTTTTAAGAATGTGGCACTAACTTCTCCCCATCCTGAATGCCACTACAAGCACCAGCATATCCATCTTGAGCTAGTTTTTCCTCTCCGAAACTCACGCTTTCCTTCCTGTCTAGGCAAATTGTACATTTTCATTTGGTTGCCGTTTGTTAAGCTGCAATTCAGAGTGAAAAAAGTAAGATTTATGTGCGCCCGCTATTTCCATATTGAGCAAAAATAGAATGATGTATGATTGTTTCGTTGTTTCGCATGCGTATGCTTTTGTTTTCATGTTTTCCGGGCGGAAACTTATACGAATGACGCGAATAAGGTTTTGCCACACCGTTTGGAATTGCGCGGATTAAGGTGTTTGTATCTAATTCGATTTCGTGTTTATCGGTGTCGGACAAAAATCGGAAAAGAAACTGCAGCCATGGAAGAACGCGTATTAATTCGGGCGCGTTGCATCTGGATGGACGTTCTTTGCAATGGGCATCACGTGCGGTATTCGTGCCTGCGCTGCTGTTGCTGTTATATGATTCCGGGAACGGTACCCCGAGTGCTGTACCCCCATCCTGGCAGTTCTTGCCAGTTCCTTCCAGCTCTTTCCAGCTCGTGCATTTCAACTTTAACAACTTTTTCAATCCTCCTGAGTTCGGAAGTTTCATTTCTGCATTTCTGGATATTTTGGATGCGCACACGATCCAGAGAAATTTTCAGGGGGAGGGGTGACGGGGTTCAGAACGGTTTTTAATATAAGTAAAGAAAAACTAACTAATTTTCGTATATATGCATCGAAAGGCGGCTTTTCCGCACTTGCTGTCCGTGGCACGAACGTAGTGAGCTGTGTCGCCAAAGGACTCAACAAGAAACTAATGAAACGCATTAACGCACATACTTGTGTTTTAGTCATCATGGTATTCTTAAGATTTATACATTCAAAGGATGTCGAGAGAAATATTTTCTAAAACATACAAAAAATACCGAACGATACTCTTGGGTTAACGGCTATTGATACACTTCTGCCAGCGGCCCTCGTGTCTCTGCGTGCCCAAAAACGCCGTTTCCACATTTGTATCGTTATATACAAGTTTCCTCCTTAAAACACATTCTATTAAAATTTGATTACATATGTGGTTGGAAGATGATCACTGGAAGGTCATATAATGTCCATTATAATCTGAATTCAAGAAACGAAAACTCTACGGATTCGGTTAGACAATAACGCAGATGTCTTGTGCGCCCTTCATTTCGCATCGCGTTTGCACACATCGTTCATGCTGTCGTCGTAGAAAAGCAGCGACTGGCAGGATGCACACGCAAGGGCGGCGGACACTTCGCATTTCTTTCCATCCCGGTCGCCGTCGCACCCCGACCCTTGAACCCGCCACGTTCATGATATATTCATGTTAAATGTCCTCGGCGGACGCACCTCGCGAATATAATCGTACATCACTTATATTCATGTCCGTCGCGCGGCGTCGTTTGCGTGAAATATTCATGCGAATAAATAAACCAGGCGCAAATTAAACCGCACAGCGTCGTCCGCAATGGATCGTCAACGCCCACGTAATTGCGGCGCCGCGGTACTGGCCCCGGCCTGAGCCCAAGGAAGACAGGCAACAAAAGGTCCGAAAAAGGTTAATACCGCAAACAGATAAACGTATTAAAATCGCCGCTTTGCAGCAGGCCGTCGCCTGAATGCAGTCGAAAGTTGTGTTTTTGGTGGGTTGGTTGGTAGGGGTTATGGGGTGGTTTGAGAGTGGTTGCGACGATCACTGTACCTCTGGTATGCCTGGATGACTAGTGCTGTGACCGCCATTCTTAAAAACCCACGAGGATAACCAGCAGCACGTACGCCCCCCCCCCAAACGCCACCCGTGAACAGCAACCCCCGAAACAGCCTCCGAACGCCCGAAAAGCAACACGAATAAATACAAACGTCCGCGTTTGAATACAAACGGCCTGATTTAAACGCAACGCCGAAAACGAGCGCAACTTAATTACGTACACACGATTCATGCGAGTTGGCGGCGGCATGCGAACAATGCCAAACGTCAAGCCCGGCTTCGCGCGAGGGATAGGCTACTATCCTCGTATCTACTCTGTAATTACATTTAGCATATTGATGGAGTTATAAATTGGAGTTTGATCGGAT
>WSZQ02074545.1:18345-35902 GCA_019419845.2 Weissflogia rhopalogaster
TCAATGTTTACGATCTCTACGATTTGGCAATCAAAAATTCCTTCATATGTCCTTACACGTCCGAAAAAGCTCACAGTTAACCTCTCAGTTTTTTAATCTTCGTGATGTTGTGCAATTGTGAATTAATTGTTGTATGTATGTAGCAAATAAAAAAAAACTCGCATACGAGGTGTTTCACTCGGTAATGAACAATTGGGTGGGTCTCTCGAGTCTTGCGGCGGACAGCGACCGGAGAGCGTCATCGACGGCTGGTTTCGAAAGTAAAACCTTGAATTAAAGCCCGTGTCGAGCATGACGACTCACTGGAAACGCATCGAAAGTGTCTTAAATCGTGACTTTAAACTGTGCTTAGTGAATATCTTACAATTTGATATTAGTAACTATTTTTCTTCTACTCCTGTTGAATAATGTGCATATTTCAGGATCGAGTGATTAAGAAATGGCATACCTATCACTTCATCGGCACTGGTAGAAAACAGTTCTAGACAAGTCAGTGCTGAAATGCGTTCATAGTGCCGTTGACTCGGAAAGAACTATCTACTAAAAATGATATCTTATTACTTATCATTATTTTCGCACATAATAGTTGTAGAAAAAGTATAGTGTACATCTCGAATACGAATGCTCTTTTCTCTGAATGCTCGGCCCTTGCTGAAATTTGTCATACTCGTGATAAATGCATAGCATTCCACCAAGCTCGTTATACAATATTCCATTTTGCTTTTCTTTATTCTTTCATTTAATCAGCATAAAAATAAAACATCCCTTAAACTCTACATTCAGGCGTAGCCGGACCGGTCATCGTGGTTCAAATCAACGTCGGGCACTTCTCCGCGGGCTGACCATCGCGTGTTCATTTCAACGTCGGGCTAACCATCGTGAGGACACTTCATCGTTAGCATTATAAAACTTGAACGGCTGCTTTAATTATTATAAAAACTTGCAGTATTAATGATTATTACATTCGCTACCAGATTCTTTTTGAATTTTTGAAATAATTAAAGCAATCGTTCATGTTTTATAATTCTGGCGATGATACGCCATCCCGATGAAATTTTACGACGATGATGAGTACCCACGATGGTCTGCCTGCGGAGATATGCCCGACGTTGATATGAACGACGATGAACAGCCCTAGACCCCAAGCTACCGTTCGTTAAGGTGTACTTATCTCGATAAATATATGAATATAAATAGGAAATAATAATTTCTATTAAAATCATATTGAATGACATTAAGTCAAGTTTGACATTATTTTATTGTGTTTTTTAAGAAGTACTATTTTTGTGTTCCTGAGTGAAATTGAAACCTGATTAAAACTCCCCTTTGTATTCATTTGATGACCTTAAGCGTAAGTTTGATTATATAAATCGATCTTTACACTTAATCCAACAATGGATTGATAAAACATAATACAACCAAACTGATTTGATAGTTTTAAGTATTGCAATAAGTATTGCCCCATAAGCCATTCACGCATGTATATATGTGAAATCGTATTAACTTTTAGGACAATAGGGCTTTAAGTCTTCAATTCCTCCTAAGCTTTTCAAATCCAAATCTTCAAGTATGTTAAAGATTAAAATAAATCGAAACACACGTTATACCTTTCTGTTTTCTTCTTAGGTTCATGACTTCTGATCAAGTTTTATAATTTTTAAATTAAAAAGAAAAACTATGAAAATTAGCCTTTTCGTACAATAAACTTAAGTAACTTTTAAGTAACGATTTAATGATTAATTTCTCATTCAATTAGGATTGTGCGTCTTGATGATAGGCAATAATGACACACAAACACAATATAGCAAAACCTGTACAACAGGTGTCATTCAAATAGTGTTGCAATGCGTTATTTCGCATGCGATTGCCATTAATCATTGCTTTCAAAAAAAAAAAACGACAACTTTGCTTGAATATGCGCATACAAAGCGTTGTAAAAGTGAAATTGTGGACCAGTTAAATCGTTGATTTCCAATACAGAGCTGTGCGTAATTTATAAGGAGGGACTTAAGTCACTTCGAATACACACAGTTGCGCCATCTGTGTGTACGAGACCTATGTGAATGCCAACAATCGCGACGAAATTTGCATAAATTTCCAATGAATACGCACACCGCGCCGAGTGCCCGATTGAAACCTGTCAATCAGGTGGCTTATAATGAGTATAAACTTTAGAATGTGACTTACATTGGTTAGAGTTAATTCTATGTTTTGGTAGCAAACTGTTGTTCTTGCTTAAAAGTTGTAGTACTATACTACGTTGTCTTTTGTTAGTTTTGTATTTTTTTAAATTAATGATGGTTAAATTTAAATACTTCTAATTACTTATAATTGGCAGGATAATTGAATGTGTTTAGTCGTGAGTGCTTGTACTTTTTGAGGCATATTTTCAATGAGATACTTTGGAAAATGGCTTTGTCGTTCTCTACAATTTGCATGATTTCTATCAGCTTAATTGCTGTATGATAGTTCCTTCTTACTTCAGTTATTGAAGGATTGATCGGACTTTTTGAAACATATTTTCACGTATACCTGTTTGAAATTTTTGATTATCAATTACATTAAATTGTTTTTTCCTCTTCCACTTCCTTTCTTCGATTTTCTTTATAATTAAATACAACAAAGTCACTCTAAAACATTAAACTTATCGAAGAACATAAATATTCTTCGATAAGTTTAGTGTAATCGTAAAAACTTAACAAAATAACATCATAAAAGCCATATTAAGAAAATCTACTACGTAGTAACAATGTTACAATGCCACGTGCCACGTGTAATCATGTAATGGAATTGCAATTAATTAATTACTCGGCAGCCACACCGATTGGTGCGAGTGCAACACAAACAGCAGCAGGAATGCATAATGCATTAGATGTCAATACACATACTCGAGTATTTGCTCAAGGTTCTGCATCGATTTGCAGCTGCTGTGAAATAGTTATGACCTTATATGACTACCGTCGATGATGCTTGGGCGCAAAAGAAAGAAATTTCAGATGCAAATTGCGCAGGCCTTGTTCTAGTTTCGTCCCAATTCGATAATTGGATGCTAAACACAGCTGATTTATCGTTCTCTGTTACAGACGCCTGTTTGCAACTACTTTTACAACAGTCGGCGTGGTTTCAGCGCCATCTTTAGTCGAGTAGACCTGAGGTAAGTGTTCTAAAATGCCATTTGAGTGATAAAGTTTTCTGCAAAATCTGCCGAAAGCTGTCAGTTCATGTTTTTAAGGACATATGCCGCCGAATTTGCTAGTTTCGCAGATTAGAGGCGTCAGCGTCGCGTTCGTTTCACTGGAACCAAACGCGTTTCAGCAATCACGGACTACGGCAGAAGATCGAAATCATAAATCTATATGCACGCTCCAAGAGTCATGAAAAACAAATCATAGAAAACATATCTTAATATATGTTATTATAAACAAGTCAAGTTGTGTCAGCATACATTCAATGCGCACTGTGAAGTACCTAAACTCAGGAGTATGTATTTTTCCATGGATCGCCGAAAGCCGAGTTTCGTGCTTTTGGCCTTTTGATGTGTTAAGCTTAACACCCGGTTGCGCATTGCAATGATATAAATGATAATTAATGGAGTCTAAAATAATCTTGCTTATGAAAAAACTTATTGTTTTTCCATGTTTCGAACGAAACATTTTTTATATTATTATTTCTCACTAGTTCCTTTTTAATACACTGTTTCCATAAAGAAAATGAATGCCACTGTGTAATGACCCGCAGCGAGTGGAAAATCATCATGTACGCAGCGTTGCGCTATTAATTGCGCGCGTTTCGCGCAGTTTTGCGCACTTTTGCAAAGCGCCGTTGAAATGCCAGAGTGCGCCTCACACGCTGGCATTTCTTCCGCGTTTCCTGGTGTAATGCTCGCGCATTTTTCTGCTCGTCCGAGCATGTATTTCATGTATTTTACAAACGCGAAGGAAGCGCAGGAAAGGGAAATTGAATCGTCGCCTTTTTGCGGGAGGTTAGGTTTGATGATCTTGCGGTTAAGTTGTGCGGATGTGCCTGCATGTAAAAGCAGAGAAACATGTAGAAAAGTGAAAATAAAGTGGGAAGAATTTTTCTAATAGTTACCATCCTATATCCGGTCTTTCATCCGGTCTTTATTATATAATAGATGTTGATATTATCTTTTATAACCCAACTTAGATTTTTTGCATTTAATTTTATTTTGATTTGTTATGGTGTTCTTAAGAGGGTATGTCTGCACTCGAGTTCATTTATAATATATTTTGTAGGATTAGCTTTCTTAAGCTTAATTAGCTAAGGTTTTTACCGTGAGAAGGTATAAAATACATTTATGCGTGAATATATTTGTCTTACAATTAAAAGTTGCCTTGGGAGATTTCCGGTGTTTTATCTCAGGTTTTATTTGATGTTGGTTGCTAATCATGCAGATATGCTTTTGCTCTGTTGTTTCCTGCATATTTGTTTGATTTTTTTTTTGATTAGATATGGAATTATTAAGAATTACTACCTTCATTATAACTATACTATTAGTGCTGCTTTTCCTCAGTTTATTTTGCATAAATCGCAATGAAAAGAAAAAATTAAAGGTGAATACAATGGTACTAACTCTATTGCACTATGTTCTTACGTCATGTCTCACGTTTTTACGTTATATTTATTAACAATCTGCCCCTCTGTTGTTAATTAAACTTCATTTCAATTTTCTTCGATAGGGTAGAGAATGAATTACTATTTTTATTTTAGGTATAATTAAGTACATGACCATGTTTAGGATTCGTTCAACTTTTCTTCTGAGATGAGAAGAGACAAAAGTATCTACGAAATAATCCTCATGGTTTCTTCATACGTAATTAGTTATTTCATTAGTCTTTGCTGAGATTAATTATGAAGTTAATAAGAAAATGCCGATTAAGGAAAAATTGGAGAACTTACGTCGCAAAAATTAACGTCTTAGATTTTTTTTGCTGTTATTAAAATAAAATAATGTATAGAGTCCGTAGAGTCTAATAATATTTAATAAGTAATAAGGACTACTTTCCAATGAAAATTGCTTTCATAATTGTATTGATTTATGTAATATTTTTTTCTCTTTATTAGAGACTTTCCTCTTTATTATTCAAAATGTTGATATATTTTGGATGAAATATCTAACAATAAAGCTTTAATATACCGAAAACTGGTTTTCAGTTATCAAAAACCGACGACCATCTTTTGAAAAAGTTCGTATTTTCAGAAATAGAGGGTAAATTTAATTTAAAATTTCCGAAATATTGTTTTAAGTATTTTATTGCCAATTTTTTCAATTGATTTTTAATCTATACGTTTAACCATTAATTAATTACAACAATTAAACTACAATGAAAAAAGTGAAAATAAAACTTTCTTGTCCCCCCAGCATGTCATTAACAACGATTCAAAAAGAACTTTAAAAGAAACTTTAAGAGAAACTTCCGTTAGTGCATCCGGTGTAATTATTGGTTATATCTCACAAGATTCGTTGGTTGTTTTGTTAACATTACCGTTCTCGTTGTTGCGGTTGGCGCTTTGACGTCGCGCTTCACATGCATCTCCGGTGTCATGTGAAGTACGCTTAACGATGGAAATCGTGTCATTCAGAGGGTTTAATTAGCTGGGTTATTGTTTAATTTGTCTATACCAGCTTAGCTTAATTGTAATGGTTGCGCACAAACTGCTTAAATCACTCACAAATACGGCCGTACAATACTGCATTTCCAATCTTCCAATTGGAAGTTTACAGATCTATAAACTGACGGTAAAGTTGTTCCAACTTTGTGCAAGGATGAGTTGAAAGCAGCGTTTCACATCATGTCGCGAGAAATTCATTACAGCTACTCTGCCGAGTGCTGGCAGTAATTAGTCGCTTGTAATTGGTAAATTTCATATCTTCAATCAATAGGAACGGATGTTAAAGACGGTGATTTCGTACCTGTTTACCGTCAATTTAACTGTTTATCTGTACCATGGCGCGATGCATAAATGCGGCAAAACACGCGACTGTGAATAAAGTGATACTTAACAGAGTAGAGTGCTCATTCGTAAAATCTTGTGATGATGGTAATAATATGTAGCAGTAAATAATGGAAGCCGTTCGGAAACGGTTTCGAAATGGAAATAGAAATGTGTACAGGAATGCATTATGGAAATCTCAGGGGACGTCTTTTTACAATGTTGAGTCAAGTCAGTTCACAATAGTAAAATTATTAAATTTCACATTTTTATGGACAATTCTAGATTGTCCATAATTTAAAAGGTATAAAACAAACAATTGCGCCGTGTGGGCATTTTGCGCACGCGCAGCTTGCTTAAATGTGTTTTCAGTCACTTATGCTAGAAGATGGCGTATCGAATTAATACATATATTGTTTAAGAGTTTATGCTTTGTCTGTTTAGATATTAATCTGCAACGTTTGTTGCAGATAGACGTTGAATGCAGCTAAGTAAAATGTTACTCTGTATGTTGCTCAGTCAACTCTTGCTATAATAATCATCATGTAGCTGTAAATAGCACGAAAATGTTTTTGATATCATATGTAGATGTTATGGTAATTGTTACTAAACTGGACTTAACTGAACTAAACTGATGTTTGTTGCAAAATAATGAATAAATGTACGATCAGGAATATTACAGGGTTTGTTATATACACTGCACCTTAGAATTGATTATATTGTGATCGTAAATAGTCGAGGAATATGTAAATGTTCTTAAAATTCGATTAAATGTAACGTAGATTTCCAGACTTAAGTCACTTTGTGCAAGTGGCTAAAGAAAGTTTTTCGTACTTATTATATTCTCGGTGATTTATTTATAATTTGTGTCCGTTCAGATATTAATCTGGTACATTTGTTATAAATGTTAAATGCTTCTAGTTTTAAGTAAAACGTTACTGAGTATGTTGCTCAGTAAAATCTTGCAATAATAATCAACATGTAGCTGTAAATAGCACGGAAATGCTTGAGATATCATAGTAGCAGGTCAGTTCAGCGTTGTCAGATCGTCGCCGCGTATATAAAAGAAGAAAGGATATCTCAATTGTTTGGATAATTTTAAAATTAAAAATGTTTATTATATGTTATGTTCTAAATAAACCAGGGGGTTCGCGCGGATTCGGTTTATTTCGATTTTTAGATGCACTCGCGATTATATCCACGAACTCTAAATTAATAGCCAGCCAGGGTGCATTGATTCTTCCACAGATTCACAATGATAAGGATTAACTAGTAGAAACGACGTTTGTGTGTAAATCAGACAAAGTACAAACAAACTTCTCACGCCACGGTCGGGAGAGAACAAAGTCGAGCCGAGGGTGTGCACGACTTAATTCGCCCAAACGACTCAGTAGATACGCGACTCTACTGAGTTGCCACCTCGGCTCGTTATCTGAGCACACAGGGCGCCAAATTCAAATATTAATGGGTACCAGAAATCAGCGCGTCACAGCGCTGAACACGGGAGTTCCCAGAGGGTGCGCCGCGGATGCAAAATTTTCCTATGGGCACCGAGATTGGTTAAAAATATTGAGATCTTCTAAATTGATATTTGGTCTGGACGGGGCCCTTCTCGGAGACAATATTAACTATCCTTTTTCGAAATGTATCGATAAATGAATCGAACAGTATCGATATTTTCAAATCTGTTTCAAGAAGCTATTTGAGAAGGGGGTGCCAATGAAAATGTAGATTTAGATAGACTTTTAAGAACAAATGAGCCATTCGTCAGAAGTCAGGCGATGATCTGATTGCAATGAATGTCACAACGTTATTGGCACTCAATGATCTAACCGCGATGAAGAGACTGCCAACGAAGTTACTTGGCCAACATCACTAAATATTATAGAAATTGTTACTAAACCGATTTTAGCATGTTTCTTGCAAAATATTGAATATATCTACGATCAAGAATGTTACTTAGTATATTATATAGAGGATATATTATGAATAAATAGCCCAAAATTTGGTACAAGTCACTTTGATCATATGTATAACATGTAATATGTTAACTGCTAATTAGATTATCTATTCAAATGGCCGCTGCGAAGCTACCAATGACAAATCAAGATGAACAAATAATCATAGGAAGACAATTAAAGGATTTACACTCAAATTCCTCTACTTCAAAGAGAGTAAAATAAAAAATGCAGCTAACTCTTAATGCCAGGCGTTTAAACTAAATGTATTCGTAACATAGATAGCCTGACTTAATTCCCCAGCTTAAGAGTGTTTCTCCCAGAAGATGGCATATCGAATAAACAACTATAATATCTATACTTTTACACCTTTGTGTATGTTTAGATACTGATCTAAATGCGAGTTTGTAAGTAAAGTGCTAGTATGTTTCTGAGTAAAATCTTGGTATAATAATCTGGCACTGTAAATAAGACACAAACGATTTATAAATCGTATAAATACTACAGTCAATTATATCTGTTTAATAATAGTTGCTACTAAATTTTTAAAAACTATTCTACAAAATATTGAATACAACTTCGAATTGGAATGCTACTCGCAATCCGCATCTTACGTTCACTACTTTAGTATTGCCAATAATATGACCATAAATTGCACACAAATATGCAAATGCTCAGAAATACGCTACTAAACTAGACTCAGCAAAGATCGCCTGACTGAAGTCACTTTTAAGGGCTACTATAGCGAAATTATTGCAAGTTTTGCAGTCTGCAACAAGTTGTTGCCTTCCTACGCTTCTTGTATTGCTTGTGGTTGTTGCGGTTGATGGCATTTCCGGTCTCTTGTAGCCGCTGACTGGGATTTTCTTCTTATGACTTCTTATTTTTTAACCTAAAGACATAAAAAGCAAAAAAAAAGTATAATACTGAATGAATAAGAAATAAAAATGATAGTTTGTTGTAATTCACATAAAAGTCGTCTTAAATTTAAAATTTTTACAGCTTTAGACGATTTCGGTGAAGAAATCTTTTAAGTGTGACTTAAGTCGTATGACGCCGCACAGATCACCGGATGATGAAGATTTATGGATGCACTAACTGACCGAATGTGCATCTTTAGTAGTATCATGTAGTTTTTGTGCATTCTAAACGTGTTTGTATGTGTATGTTTGTGTAAGTATGTGTGTGCATGTGTATTGTATACGTGTGTGTGTATTTATATGTATGCATGTGAGTCGGCTAGCGCGCATCTAAAGGTTTAATGTTTTTCCGTTCGCTACGCTTGTCTCTTGTGCATTCGGGATTACATTTTTTGTTGTTAGCTTGCGCAAGACCAAAGCCAATGGTTTAATTACAGAAAACACGAATGCGACGCGCGCTCTGCCTCAACCTAGGATAGACGTCCGTTAAGTGAACGTGCTCAAGCGTCCGTTAGGTGTACGAAATGGCAAAGACACCGAATGGCTTGTATGTTTTTTTTCTAGAGTTTTCTGCAATTTTTCGTTGTTTATGAAGTAGAAGTAAAATGGTAGGTTTTCTTGTTGCAATTTTTTTGTTTGAATGCAATGCGTTCTACTTTTACCGCGAGGGCCACGATCGTTCGCATATGATAAAGCAATACAATCGATGCTGCTCGCTTGCTTAGCTTAAGTTACTATGGCCGCCACACAATATATCATTCCGTGCTTCCATTCTTCTATTGAATTTGCAGCTTGCGCACCGCTGCTGTGTACTGTACAGAGCTCCCAGGAAGCCTAGGTGGAAATCGAGGCCTTGCGAGTGTGGAAGCCGCAACGCGAAGCCTAACTGTAGAATGGGACAATAATAATGTAAATTTGCGAAACTGTTGTTTACGGCGCGGGCACGTGACACATTGCGCTTCAGGTATAGTGCCGTTGTAGTTTGATAGCTTTTCCTAGTTTGATAGGTTCTATTTACTGTTAGAATCAAGTTAGAAATCTTACGGAGCATTTCTATCTGGTCCAGTTCTTTCCAACTTCAAGCAGATTTATTTTCTACTTCTGAATTTTAAAACACATACTTCTAAAATTAAAAAAAAAGTTCTAAAATTTTAATCATATAATGTTTATCAATGAATATCGGTTTTTGTGCTTTGTTGAATTTATTTCACGAAACATAGATTCATAATTACATAACTAACTATATGAAATGAAACACAAACACAAATAATTTAACATACGAAGCTCATAAGTACTCAATGTCAACACCTTTTCTGTTCTGTAGGTTTTAAAGCATCTAATAACTGAAAGTATAATTTCTTCACTGAGATTGTGAATTCACGAATGTCTTTTCGAACGAATTTCGTCGGGTTACATGCGAATAACTCTCTTACTCGCTCGACACTCTCTTCACTAAGCCTTGACCATCCTATAATGCTTTATTTATTGAAAAAAGTTGTGAATGATCTGAAAAACTCAAAAAAACTTGTGAATGATTTAACTAAAAAATAAATGTATACAAAATTAGCTTCAAAAACATCCTTCTTTCATAATACAAATGAAATAAAAGTTAATTTAGCAAATGAATGATAACAAAAAAAACCGTGTGGTATAAAGAGGAAACGGAAACATACTCAAAAAGTGATTACATTTATAACATACAAACATTTTTGTTAGAATATGAACAATTTTGTTAGAACATATTTACTGGAACTATCAAGTGTAATTGCAGTTATAATTGTATAGATCCTCTTTACAATTACAAGAACCTTCTTAAGAGAATTCTTTCCAACATTTATTTTGTTCTTCCAGCAATTTCTGGTAATGATAAAAGTAATTTGCAAGTTTTAAAGTAATCTTAAAGTTGGTTTTACTTTTCGATTTTAAAATGTTGTTTAAGTGATACTGAAAACAGGGAGGAGGCGCTTCTTGAAACGTAGACCAGTGTTTCTCAATTTTATTGTTAATGGGGGAATTGGGACAATTCGAAAATTAGCTCGGCTAGACGGATCCTCATTTGAATTCGATTCTCTCCCCGGACATAAAATACATTACTCTCGGCGTGGACGAAGACGGAGGACAAGGTTAAAAAATAAATTTAAAAAACACTGATATTGACAATCGTCTATTCATCATTGCGACGAACACAACATCGTGCGGTTCGTGTTTTATAAAATAATTTTTGAAAAGAGATCCCCACGTAGGAATTTTTTTAATAAGGGATCCGCTGGCAAGGAGAGTGCCTCAATTGTCCGGCACGGAATTGAATGAAACTTTGTGTACATGTAGTACTTATATAGAAATAATTTGTGTTAAAGGGATTTTGCGCCGTTTGTCGGCTCAAATTTTAAAGTTTGGTATATATTGCTTGAACATATTCGCCGCATGGGCGGCTCAAACGCATCAAACTTTGAAAAATATTTTTGGACAAACGATTTCAACATGTAAACAATACAGGAGGGCTTGGGTGATTTACGACTGGGCACCTGAGATAATGTTTCGGCCGCTTTAAGTAGTCTCCGTAGGTAACAGCAGCAAATATTTGTTGTTACTATAGTTAATGCCATGAGCTCCATCTTTCATTTTTCTTTTATTTAAGACCAAACAGTGCAATAAAATATAACAAAATTCGACACACTCTAGACTTAATGTATTAGTAATTATATCATGTTTAGAACCAATAGATAGATAATTAAAAACTGTATTCGAATGTGTCATCAAAATGTCCATATTTTCTATTATTTTTCACGTTTATTAAAAAATAAAGATCGGTTGCACCACATGACGTCCCCTGAACTTGCCTCTTGGGGCTTTGACAAGACACACGCCGACAACTATACTCGAACGCTGAGATGGTTTTAAAAATTATGCTAACTATCACAGAAAATCTTCTAGAAATCACAGCCACTAATGTAATTTATATGCAAATTTGAACAATTTAATTACATTAAAAGCTCATTTGGAATTAACGTCATTTTTTGGAAATTTTAATGCGAATCTATTGGTTGTAATTTCCGCTAATTTCCGAAATAGCAACATAAAACTATAATTACGGCTGTAACAAAATAAATGCAAAAAAGGATGTTATCCATGCACGGATAACAAAGGAAGCAACTATTAGCATAAAATAAAACGTGAAAACTCTTATTAAAGCGCACGCAAAAATATAATAAATGTTTGCAGTTTGTGCCACGTAATTAATCGCATTATACGCCGTAATTGCGCAGCGGACGCTAATTGGTTTAAAAAAAGAAACATGCATGTCACACGCCACATTCTGGGCAATTATTTAATTATTTCAATTTCATTAACCTGTCGGCTGTGCGTCCTACTAAATTATGCATTCGTTTGTTTCCCCGTGTCTCGGTGCATTGTCTTTCGTTAGGTGTACTTGTTCCGTTGCGGCACAATCGAAAGAAAAACAAAGTGATTTTCCTGGTTGCGCAACTCTAACGAACAATAACCATTTGCAATAATTAATATACGTATAAGTCTTCTGCTGCTGCTAATTGTAAGACGGACGTCTTGTTGCAGCGGTGATTAACATGTCGATTGCCTAGTAATGAATTCATTAATAAAACGATTTTTGAACCGGCGACCCAAAGTGAACCGCCGTGGCCCAGAGCTGAACCACGACTCATTAATCTCTCGCAACTTTCCCGTCGGTGAAACAAACTTTCATTCCAACAATTGACCGACCAGCAAAATAGAAAACCTAAATGGTTTTAGGTTTGGTTGATTTGTTCGGTAGGTTTAATTTCTGAAAACAGTTAATTGCCGGGAGATATAAAACGGAAGTTTGGAGAATAGAGGCTTTAAACATTCGAAATTAGTGTGTGCGTCGAATGAAAAAGTTTGATAAATTATATTAGAATTAAAAAGTCATAAAGTTGTAATAAATTTATTAATTTATCTTATGAAAAAGTTACCTTGAAGGCATAGATTGTTTGGGTGGGCAAATGTGATTAACGATTAATGGGATAAATCTTCTTAGTACGATGTTTGTCTGCCATTTTGAGGTTATAATAGCATAATTTTAAAGAATGATACGTTATCTATCGACACTGCAAGTGTTTAGTACAAAATGCATGCCTGAAAGGTGAAAATACATTCGTACATGTTGAATACTCATGAAAATATACATTAACAGATTAAAATGTGTATATATAATCTACAATTAGGTTAAGTTTTTGGTAGCTACACCAATAGTTGAAGCAAAGATGAGGAAAACTTGGCTGAAATAACTTCAATTTGTTATAATGTAATTTGTTTAATGATTTTTAGAAGTTTTTGGGATATAATACACAAATGTTGCATAAAGATTCGTTTTCTTTGATACTATACGCATTACGTACACATTTTTCATCTAAAATCACTCGGCAAAGACAAATGAACATAAAAATACACATTAATTGATGATTATGTTTTTGGTTCCAACATTAACAGTTGAAGCAAAGACTTTACAACAATAACTTCCCAGAAATAACTTTAATTTGTTATATTTTAAAGATTTACAGCATTTGTGGAACATAATATCAAATTGTTGTATAAAGATTCGTTTTTTATTGACAACATATGCATCAAGTATAAAATTTATGGCTGAAAGGAGAAAAAAAAATCGATGAACCAAAATAAACATGAAAAAAGACATTCATTGATTAAAAAGCGTATTTAACCTTCAATTAGGTTAAGTTTTCGGTTCCCAGATTAAAATTAAAGCAAAGATGATGTTAACTTTACTGAAATGTCTTCAGTTTGTAAAATTTTCAAGATTTACAGTATTATAGGGTTATATTTTCAACAAGTTTCACAACGATTCGTTTTCTATTGATAACGTATACATTGGGTGTCAAATGTATGCCATAACGGACAAAAATCATTCGGAAAACTTAAATAAATATGAATTAGATAAAATTTTCAGTACTCTCATTAACGGCTGAACCAAAGTTTACGTTAATTATGAATAAAGATTGAAAGGTTCCTAATTATCCTGGCGTATAGTACCAAAATGATCATTATAAGTTTAAAAACCATTAAAACCGTTTGATAAATGAATGATATTAGAATTAAAACCTCATAAAGGCATTTATGAAATTATCAAAAGCTTATTACCTCGAAGGCATGAAATATTTTTGGGTGGCCGACGCGATTTACGATTAATTCAACAGATTGATGACGCAACTATCAAATGACTGTCTTAATGGATCTCAATTGGTTCCATCTTTAATGGGCTCGTGGTGTGTCAACACTCGACATCAAACGGCGGCGTCTTCGTCGATTTTTCGTATGTTAAACAGTTAAACATTTGCACTTTAAAATGTGGTTATAAGATGAATCTGAGAACGGCAAATTGGGTGGGTGGTGGCCCAGAAATAATGGTATATTCCCATGCATTATACAAGTTTTATTAAAAAAAGCATCTCAAGATAACCTTTTCCGTTTAATGACGCCATTTACAAGTTGTCTTCTTATAAATAATATACAGAATTAAACCTGAGTCATTGTTTATTGCCAAGTCGAAAAAAATGTGCAAAAACTAATGTGAGAAGAGAAAACTAGTTGCAAATAAATTATGAGTTTATATGGCGGTAGGACTAAGAAGAACAGGTTCAACTTTTGCAGTTTACACGTTCTTCTTTCTATGCATTTGCGTTGAAGTGGCAAAATATTGTTTAATACTAATTTTCCAAGATGTCTTTGTTCTGCATGTTCAAGCTGAAACAACCGAAAGGAAGTTATTTCTATTTTTTAGTATAGTATGGTTTTTAGTGTAGAAATAAACCTGGGAAACTTGGTGAGAGTTATTTTTATGGTAAACATTAACTTGTCTTATTTTCATGTTTACAGTTGTTTTAACGTTATTTTAGCAAACATTTACTTTAAAAATTGTTAAGTTTTAGCTAAACCTTCACAAAAACAAAAAATAAATTTAAATATATGAATCTGAGGCTGTTCCAATGGAATTGCTGTAAAGTTGGTTGCAACTAACAATGTTGGAGTTGTATTTAATGTATATTTTCATGTTTATTAGACGTTTTGTATATTTTTCCGCATTTCAGGCGAATTTTTTGCGCAGTGAAGCACAGATTCCTTTTTGATACATTTATCTAACGTTTTAATGGTTTCTAATCATATAATCATGTTTTTTGTAATTAAAAACGTTCAATTTTTATTCATTATTTTGATATTATAAACTTGTGAAAAGTGTTTAAATATTATGAACTAAAGTTCTTCCAAGAAAGATTTCCTCTTTATTCCATCAACCGCTAATATGGTTACTGAAAACTTAACCTAATTGTCTGTTATATTTGCAATTTATTTGACTTTACCGAATGCTCTTTCAGCTTTCTGGAATAAATTTGATACTCAATGCGTGCGTTAACAATTGAAAACAACTCTTCGCTGAAAATTGATATTATAGCCCAAAGAATGAATTAAATAATTAAAATATATCGAACTGAAGTTATATCGGGGAAGTAATCCTCTGCTTCGTTTTAACTGTTAATGAGAGAATGGAAAACTTAACCTAATTGTTAAATGCATCTTTAATTAATTGAACTGTATTTACTTCACTCTTTATTTGAAAATGTTGATATTATAATCCAAAAAATTTATATAAATCATTAAATTATATAGAACTGAAGTTATTTCAATGAAGCTAATCTCCTTTGATTTTACTTTCAATGGGGGAACCGAAAACTGAACCTAATTGTGGGTTAAATACGCAATTTAATCAATTAATGTGTATTTTATACGAAAATTACTGCACTCACATTGTGGGAGTGGGTATAACAGTGATTTTCATGATGTATTTTGTTGTTTATTTGTCTTTCCCGAATCAGTTTTTCGGCCCGAAGGTATAAATTTGGCCCTAAATACATACTTTGTCAATATAAAACGAATCTTTATAGATAACTTTTGATATTATAACCCAAAAAATTATATAAATCATTAAAATATAACGAATTGAAGTTATTTCAGGGAAGTTAAGCTCATCTGAAGGAGGTATATTTAATGTATATGTTCATGTTTATTCCGGGTTTTGGTGTGTTTTACCACATTTCAGATGAACATTTGGTCCTCTACGCATATGAAGTTCAGATTACTTTAGGAGTCCGTGAAAATTCGCCTCCTACAAAGCATGCGTATTGTACTAAATGATGACTAAACGTTTGAAAGGCAAGCAGACAACTCTAGGCAATGACAATGACAACCTCTCGTCGACGGCGACGATGGCGTTGTGTTTTATGTCGATTGTAGGCAGGCAATTTTCGTAATTTCCAACAGGAGGTTGGTCGTTTCTCTTATTTGCTGTACGTTGCGTCAACGCATCGTCTCCGTCGTAATCTTTCTCGCCTTCGGACCTCTGACTACGCGCTACAAATTGCTTTTAGATTGTCCTACGAATACTTACGAAATCCAACGACTATCAAACTATATAGTCTCCTATATAACTAGTCTACTATAAAATATTATATAAAATGATTCTATTCACCAAACTTGACCAAATAAAGAGCGTTTCGCGTAAAAATGACACGCTTTAATTTTTCTACTAACAAATAATTTACAAAACTAGAACGTGGACAAGAAATAAAGAATTGATATTTAGCATTGAAACAGTAGTCCAAAGGCGTCGTTTCTGCTTCCTATTTTATGATTTAACAGTTTTTGAGGTGTTGCGTGATTGGGTACGACCACCATCCAAACATTCAAACTGTCTTTTTTGTTGTTGCTGACGCGGCTCATTATGGTCATAAATAAGCCTGTAATATGGCCATTACTAATTGTTTTCTTGTCATTCGTTTTCTGCGCCATGGTTCTTGTGGCCATGGTTCTCAATTTTGTTTCTTTTTTTTGGCATGGCTTTGTTCGTTGGGTTGTTTTGTGTTGGTGCTCTCCACTCCCATAGTACGCGCAGCGCGATTCAAATGAGATAATTGAAACTAATAAATATCGAAGGCCATTAAATCGCGTTCGGTTCGGCGTGTTCGGCGCTGTAAAGGAGGCCTTTTTCGTTCGACTTTTTCGCTGGTGCGACTCGTGGTGAGTGTGTGTGTGTATGTGCTTTGTTTTCCGGCCCTGAACGAGATGGCGGAGAAGTTGAGGAGGCGAAGATGTTGAACTCGTAGACGCTGGAGATCTGGTCAAGCCGGTCATCGTGTGTTTTATTACGGATGGACGGCGACAGGACGACTTATATTCGTTGCTGCCCTTTTTATAGTCGTTCCTTGTGAAAAAGAGTGTAAGACCAAGGCGAATTTTAAATCTAGTATGGAAATTTTCTTAAAATGTTTTTCACTTTTTTGTGATGATAAAGCTTCAGCACGAAAGAGACATAAACGTTTTGTGTTCGTGGAGCCATGGGCTTGCATTTTTTTGAAAACTTTACTATGAAAAAGTCGTAAATGAAGACGATTCTTGAATGTGTCATACGTGGATGTAAGTTTTCCGGCAATAATATTTTTATTGGCGTAATTTTCGAAAAATGCAGAAAACAAACACTTAAATTTACTTTCAAGAAAAATTGGTGATATTAAGTATTTCATGTCTTTCATAATATCTTTTGAGCGTGGAAAGCAACACTTTTCCAATTATTTATGAAACATGTTTCTCATGCTCTATTTCATACGATACGGGGGATTTTTATGGTAATTTTCTATTTGTATTGCAACATATCTGAACTTT